>JAHRHZ010000030.1:3421775-3543576 GCA_024137785.1 Ginglymostoma cirratum | reverse complement strand
GGGTCTCGACCCGAAACGTCAACTTTCCTGCTCCTCTGATGCTGCTCGGCCTGCTGTGTTCATCCAGATCCACAACATTTTATCAATGACCAATAACATAGTTGTGTTAATCAGACTGACATTATCCTTCAGTTTGTCCAATGTACCTCCTCTTGAGGGGTCTTGTACTACAGATTCCCATTACTGCTCCCGTTTAAAATGTATGGACATAGTTGTAGCCCACTATATCTGTTATTTGTACACTGTGTATAGCTCCCATACATGTGTTATGGACCAGACTAAACTCCCTCAAAATATATTAAGAAGATAGTCTAGACCCTAACTTTTTCATTTTTTCAAGGTAAATGTAAGGCGTTGCATTCCAGACGCAACTCAATTGGTAAACTACTTGACTTTAAGCAAAATGCCAACCATAAAGCTCTTATAAATTAATCCCATCTGCCTGCACATGATCCGTATCCATCTGTTCTCTGCATGTTCATAGGTCTATCTAAATGCCTCTTAAACTTGCTAACATATCTGCTTGTAGCACCTCCCGTGACAGTGCATTCCAGGCACCTACCACCCCCTGTGTAAGAAAGAACTTTCCTCGCATATCTCTTTTAAATTTTTCCCCTCTCACCTTAGACCTATGCCCCTTAGTATTTGACGTTTCTACCCTAGGAAAAAGACTCCAACTATGCACCCTGTCATTGCTTCACATAATTTTTCATATATTCTTATCAGGTGATCCCCCAGTTTTCAATGGTCTAGTGACAACCATATACGTTTGTCCAACTTCTTCTTATAGTTAATACACTCCAATCTAGGCAATATCCTGGTAATACTCGTTTGCATTCTCTCCAAAGCCTCCACATTGTTCCTATAGAGTGGCAATCAACACTCAGAATATTCAAAATACTCAACACTGCATACAATAATCCAAATGTGGCCTAACTAAAGTCTTATACAGTGTAATATGACTTGCCAACTTTTGTACTCAATGCCTCTGCTGATGAAGACAAGCATGGCGTCCACCTTCTTTACCACTATATTCACTTGTGTTGCCATTTTTAGGGAGAAGTGGACTTGGACTCCAAGATGTCTTTGTATATCAATGCTTCTAACGGTCCTACTAATTATTGTACACTTTCTTTTTGCATTTGTCCTCCCAAAATGCATCACCTCACACTAATCATAGAACACTGTATCAGGTGGTTCTGAAGAAGGGTCACTTGAGTTGAAACATTAACTGCACTCTCTCCACAGGTGCTGCCAGACCTGCTGAATTTCTCCAGCAATTTCTGTTTTTGTTCCATCACCAACCTGGTTGGAAAACCAGATCTAGTGGGCTCTTCTATCTGCGATCTGAAAACCAAAGTCAAACTTAATCTCAGAACCTGGAACGTAAGATACCTCACGAGCAAAACAGTCATCCACAATGAAGAACTGCCCTTGTTGCCCATGAACTCAGGCATTTCAACATTGATATGCTGCTCTGCAGGAGACTTGAAGAGCAGGCAAAGGGCCAGCTGAGGGAAAAAAATGGTGGGTGTATCTATGGTGAGGAAACATCAACTGACTCTCTGGATTCTTTGTTGGCATCAACAATCTCCTCATATCTCTCTATCTACAACTTGCCAAGAGCCAGCAGCAGTGCTGCAATGGTTGATGCCACAGCGGAGTCCAAAGAAGGCTTCTATTCCACCCTAGATACGATTCATAGCAACATCCGTAAGGAAGATCAAATTATCATTAGGATGTTAATGCCAGGTTTGGGAAGGACATTCAATTCTCCAAAGGAACTATTCAAAAAGAAGGAGCTGGGAATTGCAACACAAATGGAATTCTCCTGCTCATGAAATGTGCAGGACATCAGCTGGTCACTTCCAACACACTGTTCTGCCAAAAAGGCAAGTTCAAGAAGATTTGGAGGCATCCAAGATCAAAGCACAGGCACATGATCGACTATGTCAATATTCAATCCTGAGACCAAAAGAATGTCCTCAGTACTTAAATGGTGACCAGTGCAGGTGACTGCAGGACAGACCACTGGATCATCCATTCCTCAATGTCCATTAAGTGCCACTAGAAACGGAAGATGAAGAAATAATTCAGAATATAGATCAACGTTGAGTAGCTTTAAGAGCCAAGTAGGCCAGCAAACTTCCCAAAAACTCCAAAGAGTTCATTTTAATGGAGTGGAGGAAATCTGGAAAGAGTGGAAGATAGCCATCATCTCATGCTGTAAAGAAACCATCAGCTGCAAGACCAGGAAACACCCAAGCCTATTTTTATGAGAATGACCCCATCATTCAAGACCTCATCAACAAGAAGAGGAAAGCTCTCTATGCCTGGTAAGACAACATCAGCAGCAAGGCAAACAGCAAAGGTGGAGACACAAAGAAGAAGCAGGGAGTCAAGAACCAATGGTGGATTGAGAAAGCTAAGAAGCTGCAATTCCTTTACTGACAAGCACGACATCCAGGATTTCTTCAGTGCCACCAAGACAGTATATGGAGCCAACATGCTTGACCTCAAACTGATGCTTCCAATAGACAGAACACTTCAAACAACTCCTAAATTGTGACACAATTATCAACGAGGGCATGTTTGAGGAAATCCCCCAAATTCCCATCAAAGATAATCTTGGACTTGCACCAAGTGTGCAGAAGTTAAACTGCCATTAGGCACATGAAGAATGGAAAAGCCATAGGTGCAGACAAGATTCATGCAGAGATTTTCAAACTTGGAAGAGCAGAATTTATTCATCATCGCCACCAACTGCTCCTGAAAATCTGTGACAAAGAAGAAATCGCTGCCATTCTCAGGGATGCTACCAACACCGCCACCTTCAAGAAATGGGTTAAGTGGACCGTTCTCCCTATTCCCCATCCCTGTTAGGTATCTTCTCCCGTCTCTGAGGAAATCCATCCTGAAAGCCAGTGTAGCTTCGGACCAAACTGTGAAACTATGGGCATGATTTTCACTGTTCAGCAATTATGAGAGAAATGTCAGGAGCAACACTAACGACTCTACATGGCCTTCATCGAAATGACCAATGCTTTTGACTCAGTCAGTTGGGAAGTACTGTGGAAGACCCTGTCAAAAGCTGGCTGTCCAGTGAAATTCAACAATATCTATGGTCTCTTCCACATCAAGATGTCAGCAATGGTCCTCACTGACAGAAATATGACAGAATGCCTTTGAGGTCAAGGCAGAAATCAAGTAAAGATGTGTCATCATCCCCAGCCTTTTCTCCAACTTCATTGCCACCATTCTTCATCTCACCAAGAACAAGCTTCCAAATGATGTGGACATTGTCTACATGGAGGGAGGATGGAAAAACTTTCAATCTCAATCAGTTGATATCCAAGAAGAAAACAACCTCATTTGTAGAACTTCAATATGTGGATGACAATGACATCTCTGCTCTCTTTGAAGAGAATCTTCAAGCCTTGCTTATGCCTTTGTGGAAACATAGTGAAGAATTGGTCTCTGTCTCAACTTCAAGAAGACTCAAATCCTTTAATAAACCTATTCGGGTCCAAACTCCTGTACATCCCTCCATTAAAATCAACAGAAAAATCCTCCTAAACATGGAACATTTCCCTTATTGGGGAAACTACCTCTTATTTAAGGCTGGCATTGATGCAGAGATTTAACATCACATCCAGCCTGTGTATGCCACCTTCGGATGCCTAAGGATGAGAGTCTTTGAGACTATGATATCTATACTGATACCAAGATCCTTGTGTATAAGGCAGTCATCCTTCTGACTTGTCTATATGGCTCTGAAACATAGACTACATATAGATACCATCACAAGGTCTTTGAGAAGTACCATCAACGTTGTTTGACGTGGATTCTTTGTACCAGCTGGGAGGACAGGTATACTAACATCGGTGTCCTTGAAGCACCCAAACAGCACCAGTCTCAAATCCATTGTCATCTGAAAGTGCCAGCCTCAAGTTTAGGATGTCTGAGTTCTGACTGCCAAATCAAATCACCCTCTGGTAGTGGAGGGAAGCACTCGACTGAGTGGAGCACTTAGCAAATTTTTCAAAGACTCCCAAAAGACTTCCCTCAAGAAACGCAACATTGAAGTAAACTCATGGAAGACCCTCGTTCAGAAGAAACTGACTTGGAGGAAACGCGGATATGAAGGAACTCAATTTATTTGAGAGCACCTATCATCAAGAATAAATATGGAAAAGGAACCAGAGAAAGGAATGTCAACAATCTCAAGCCTAAGGACCACTTCTTGGAAACACCTGCCAAACATGTGGTCAGAGACTTGGGTCTAAGATCAGGCTTATTATCCACACAAGAATGCACAGAATTTATGACCAGTGAGACTGAACTTCCTAGATGAACAATCATCCTTGTTTATGAGTAATTGTGATGAATATCAATACCAAAGTTAAACCAAATGATCTGTAATTGGCAGAATTATCCTCACACCTTACAACCTTTTTTAAAAGAGGCTATAATGTTGGAAATTCTTCAGTCTTTTGGCACGTTCTGGAAGTGCAGGGAAGATTGAAATATTATGGTCAGTGCCTCCACAATTTCCATCCTTACTATCTTCGAAAGTCTTGGATGCATATCATCCAGGGATTCCAGTGCCTTGTTAACTTAAAGTACCAACAATCAATCCGAAACTTCTTCCTTATAATTTTGATCCCTTCTAGTGACAGAATTTATTCCTCGAACACTGCAACCTGAGTAGCATCTTCCTGTTTTATAAAGACAGATGCAAAATATTCATTTAACGTCTTAGCCCCCCCAGCCTTTGTTTGTAAGTCCCCTTTTTAGTCTCTGATTGGGCCACTCCTCCTTTAACCACTCTCTTATTATTCATATGCCTAGAGAAGACTTTGGGATTTCCTTTTATGTTAGCTTTCAAACCAAGTTTACAAGAATGAATGGCTGGTATCAGATGTAGAACCCAATGTCATCAAACATTCCTTCTATGTTCTACTTACTAACCACCATAAACTTCAATCATTACACATCAACTCCAACCCTCTCTCCTAGGTTGAACTTGACTGTTCACAACCTTGGTGTCATACTTAGCACCAAAATGAACTTCTAGCCAAATATCTGCACCATCACTAAAACTAATTGGTTTCCTCTCTGTAAATCTGCCTTACTTTCCTCTGTCTTAGTTCATTTGGTGCTGGTGCTCTCATTCAAGTCATTGTTATCTCAAACTTTGACTATTCCGACACATTTGTGACTAGCTTTCCATACCCCACCCTGCATAACTCTGCTGCTCATGTCTTAATTTGTACCGAAAAAATTCACCCATCACTCTTGCGCTTTCTGACCTGTAATAGCAACAGCTTAATTTTAAAATTCTCATCCTTGTTCTTAAGTCCCTCCAGATATCACCTCATATTGTTTCTGTATTGTCATCTAGCCCTACAAACTACAAGATAGCTTCACTTGTCCAGATTGGGTTTCTTCAGCTTCCCTGATCTTAATCGCTCCATCCTGGTGACCATGCCTTCTAGCACTTGGACCATCATATTTGAAATTTCCTCCTTAAACTGATCCATCTGTCTACTTACTTTTCTTCCCTTAAAACTCTCCTTGATACCTACCTCTTTGACCAAACAATTGCTCATCTGCACTAAAACCTGCTTTGGAGATTAATGACTTGTTTACGGAAGATACTCCTGTAAAGTATATTTTATTATAGAGCCATAGAGTCATACAGCATAGAAACTGGCCCTTTGGACCACCTAGTCTATCCTAACCAACAAACATTAAACTACACCAACCCTACTTAGCTGCACTTAGCCCATAGCCTACTGTGCTTTGGCATGTTAAGTGCTCATCCAGATACTTCTTAAAGGTGGTGAGAGTACCCGTCTCCACCACTCTCTCAGGAAGCACATTGTATATTTGGATCACTCTCTCTGTGAAAAAAAATTCCTCTGATCCCCTCTAAACCAGTTACTACTCACCTTCAACTATGCTGTCTGGTTTTATACATGGTTGCTATGGGGAAAAGAGTCTCACAATCTACTCTGTTTATGCCTCTCCTAATTTGGCATACCTGTACCTCAATCAAATTCCCTTCAGCCTTCTCTGCTCCAGGGAAAAAAATAGCTGATCTAATCTCTCCTCGTAAATCAGACTCTCCATACCAAGAAATATCCTGGTGAATCTCCTCTGCACCCTTTCCAGTGAAATCATGTCCTTCCGATTGCGTGGCAACCAGAACTGCACGTGGTATTCCATCTAACCAATACTTTATTAATCTGTACCAAGACTTTCTTGCTCCAACATCCAAAGATCTGCAGGTTAGTTGGATTTTCCATGCTAAATTGCTCTGTAGTGTCCAGGGATATGCTGGCTAGGTGGATTAGCCATGGTAAATGTGGGGTTACAGGGATCGGCAGGCCTGGGTGGGATGCTGTTCAGAGGGTTGTTGTGGACTTGATGGGCCAAATGGCCTCTTTCTGCACTGTAGGGATTCTGTGCTTCTATATTCTACATGCTGGCTAATGAAGAAAAGCATCCTGTATGCCTTCTTCAGCATCCTGTTTACCTGTGCTGACACCTTCAGGGATCCGTAGACTTATACAACAAGGTCCCTTCATTCCTCAGTACTCCCTTGGGACCTACCATTCATTATGTATGCCCTCCCTTATTAAATCTTCCAAAATGCATCACCTCACACTTATTAGGATTCAATTTCATCTGCTATTTTTCTGCCTAATTTGCCAGCTGATCGATATCAGATTTCAGGCTGCAATCATCCTCCTCACTATCAACAACACCAATTTTTATGTCATCTGCGATCTTACTAATTACATTCACATCCATGTCATCAATATACATAATAAACAGCAAGGGTCCTAGAACTGAACTTTATGGTATACTGCTGGTCGTAAGCTTCCAACTACAAATACAACCTCTCCTGTCACCCTTTGCCTCCTATTTGTGAGCCAATTTTGGATCCAGTTTGCCAACTTGCTTTGGATCCCATGGATCATTTTGGACAAGATTTCAATGTGGGAGCTTGTCAAAGACCTTACTGAAATCCATCAAGTACATCGACTGCACTACCCTCATCAATACATCCAGTCACATTTTCACAAAACTCAATTAACAGTCACACAGTATCTCTCTCCACCAAATCTGTGCTGACTATCCAAGTGTTGATTCATCCTATCTCTCAGAATTTTTTCCAGTTATTTCACTGCCACTAACATTAGTCTGACTGATCTGTAATTACCTGGCATATCCCTGCTGCCCTTTTGAACAAAGAAACTAAATTGGCTATCCTCCAATCATCTGGCACTTCACCTGTGGTGAGCAAAGTATTAAATATTTTTGCCAGGGCCCCAGCAAAATCCTCCCTTGCCTCCCATAGCATCCTGGGATATATGTTATCAGGCTTTGGGGATTTATGCACCTTCATGCCCATTAAACCATCTAATACTTCCTCCTTTTTAATCTTAACATGCTCTTGACCTCACCATCTCAACTGAAATCTCCACCTACAATGATTTTCTCCTTTGTGAGTGCAGATGAGAAACATTCATTTAAGACCCCAACCGTGTCCACTGTCTCCACCCACAGATTACCCCTTTGGTCTCTAATGGGTCCCACTCTTTCCATGGTAATCCTTTTGGTCTTAATATTCTTACAAAATGCCTATTGTTTTCCTTAATCTTATCTGCCAAAGATATTTTGTGGCCCTTCGTTTCCCTCTTAATTTCTTTTAAAGCACCCCTTACACTCTGTATACTTCTGAAGGACCTCCCTGTTTTTAATCGTCTTACCTAATATTTGCTTCCTCCTTTGCTTTATCAAACTCTCCCTATACCTTGGCTCTGGGGTTCCTTGGACCTGCTGCCCTTGCCCTTCATTCTTAGAAGAACATGCTGGCCCCGAACTCTCACTATACTACTTTTAAAAGATTCCCACTTTGCAAATGTAGACTTATCTCCAAGTAGCTGCTCCCATTCTATGTTTGCCAAATCCTGTCTGATGATATGGAAATTGGCCTCTCCCCAATTTAGTCACAACTTCTGCATTGTCCTTATCACTTTCCTTAACCATTTCAAAACTTACTGAATTCTGGTCACTATCTCCAAAATGTTTGTCCATTGACACTTTAACTACTTGTCCAGCTTCATTCCCTAGGATCAAATCTTGCACTACTCCATCTCTAGTAGGACTATCTATGTACTCACACAAAATGCTTTCCCGGGTGCTTCTTAAAAATTCCACCCCCATCTAAGCCTTTCACACTAAGGTTATCCCAGTTAATGTAAGCAAAGTTGAAATTCCCTATTGCTATAATCCTATTCCTTTTACACCTCTCCATGATTTGCCTTCATATCTGTTGCTCTACCTCCCTCTGATTATTAAAAGCATAATGTAAACAGTTGTTTTTAACGTGCAATTCATGTTACAGTGTTCATATAAATAGCTCCTTGTTCTAACAGTGCAGTTTATTTACTCTTGCTGGCAATTCTATTGGACTACTAAGATGTGCTGCAAGTTTATAGTGTTGACTAGGTTGTAAGATTCCTTTCAACTCCCTCAAAAAAGTTACTTATTGTATTACTAATGTTGAATGTGAACTATGTGAATCATGTCACAGAATCTTGATTCAAGGACCTCAGAATGTGTCAGTGTAAAGTATATTCTTAGCATAGTTTTTGCATTCAAAGTATAAAAGACAATAAAATGTTGATTTAAGGATTTCATTAATGTTTCCAATTTTCTTATTAACAACTGTGCAGATTAGTTTGTGACTACAAACCTTTAGACGAATGCCAAGAACAGATCTGTTGACTGTATGTCATTGCGGTTATTTTGTAGTTTCCTTTTAATGTAAATATTATTCTTTTTCTTAAATCAAAAGAGATTAATATACATAAAAGTATTCAATGGAAAGCATATACAGATACACAGCACTATTGCTGTCCACAGCAAAGTTGCCTTTTGATCTACTCAGAGCCCACAAAGTTCATATTATTCTGCTTTCTGCTTAAAGGAAGAATGGCTGGTGGGGAGAAAATCTTTCAGTTGGTAGCCATAAACACCCTGGTTCTTCAGAGACTGACTGTACCTGAATCTCAACAATGAGCAATGTGTGAGGCAGGTACTTCACCAAGAAAGTGCTCACTGAAAGGTGCCAGCCGTTGCTATTGAACTGCAATGTCAGAGCAGACTGAGGATGACACTGCCAGTTACTGTGACCACAAAACTTTCTATATCAGGCTCTTTTCAGACTGTAGCAGACAATATTTGCAGCAACTGAGTTCACCAGCCATTATTACATTAGGAAGAGCATCAAAGTGCTCAATGCTCTGAAAGAACTGAATATATTCTTTTCTTTCATGCCAGAGGAAAGCAAGCAGAATATGCAGACAGTTCATCTGAGGTTCTTGGCCTCCTATGATGCCAGTGACTACACACATATTGATTTTTAGATAGTGCATGTGAATATTGTGATGCTTTCTTTTTTATTCATTCATGGGACATAGCATCACTGGTTGGTCAGCATTTATTACACAACCATAGTTGACATGAGAAAGTGGTGGTAGCTGCCTTCTTAAATTGCTGCAGTCTACGTGCTGCAGGTTGACCCACAATGCCGTTGAAGAAGGAATTCCAGGATGCTGGCCCAGTGACAGTGAAGGGAACGATAATATATTTCCAAGTCAGGATAGTGAGTGGCTTGGAGGGGAACTTGCAGGAGGTGGCATTCCCATGTATCCGCTGCCCTTGTCTTTCCAGAGTGAAATGGTCACGGGTTTAGAAGGTTCTGTTTAGGATCTTTGGTGATTTTCTGCAGTGCATCTTGTAGAAAGTACACACTGCTGCTACTGAGGATCAGTGGTGGAGGGAGTGGATGCTTGTAGGTATGGCACCAATCAAGCAGGCTGCTTTGTCTTTGATGGTGTCAAGCTTCTTGAATGTTGTTGGAATTGCACATCAGATTTTAATACCTCTGCATTGGCAACAACTGTCGGCTTGGAATGCTGACTAACAGATGCAAGAAAATTGATTTAGTGACTACTGTCTTTCTGAGGCTTGTGGTCTAGGGTGCCACGAGCACTCCTATAGAATGCTGCCTTAGAAATCATAATAAAGAGAGAAGGTTGTTGCATTGGTATGGTACACTGCACCCCTTTAACATTGTTATCTGCAGCTCCAATTCCAGCAATGTGATTGTGTGTGACAGGAAGCTGAGCTCGCATGACCTCAGCAGAGGCCACAATCGACAGCCAAGAATATTGGACCAGTTCAGATGAAAATTGGACTATCTTGTACAAAAAGGGAAGAATAGCCTCCCTAACTTGAATACTGGTTCAGGCAGTCTGTTCTTATAATGTAACCTTTTAAGTCCAGGATAATTCCAGAAATTCCTATTTTTGATGGTAAAATAATCAATCCCTTTTTTCTCCTGTTTAAAGTCAGTACTGAACCAGGAGTCAGAAATGCAGGGGTGGTTCACTGCTGCCACCAGTGCATAAGACTAGGCTGTTCATTGTTTGGCCAATCTCTGAAATGATCAGTAAGGGGCAAACAGTGCTTTAAGGCCCCTTCCCAATTGGCACAGCCTGGGCTATTCATGCTGACAAGAACAAGAAAAGGGACCAGCGTGATTCTCTCACTGTTTCATTCCCTTTCCACCCATTCACATATTTCCTGTGCCCTTCAGTAGCTCCTGCTTTCAGAAAAGAGCATCAGTAATCAATAATTTCTCCCTGTTCCATAAAGTTTGTGAAAAGTAATTGGTTGCTAACTTGTAGCTTATTACTCGTACAGAGAGGGGCTGACTTGTGATCAGTTTTAAGTTGCTGAATTGAGTCCTGTGCTACCATTTTGAAGTAAGAGGTTGTCGAATTTATACAACACCCATCACAATAGGATTTTGTGATGGTAAATACTAATTGAACATTGGATGAAGGATTTATAACTATTGCCTGAAAATTAAGATGTTTGATTCTGTCTACCCTTGAAATTAGTGAGCTTCTTCCAGTTCAAAAATTTTAAGCCAGTTATTGATCTTATTTCTATGCTGGCGGTTTTCCAAGTAGTTAAAAATGGGATTGAGAAGCAAGTAACCAATTAGAAATGGGGTCTGACTTAATGAGCTCAACCTGTGATAATTCTTGTGCATGAATCACAGAAGGTTGGTCTGCAGGTACAACAAGTAATTAGGAAGGCAAATGGAATTTTGTCCTTCATTGCTAAAGGGATTGAGTTTAAAAGCAGAGAGGTTATGTTGCAGCTGTACAAGGTGCTGGTGAGGCCACACCTGGAGTACTGTGTGCAGTTTTGGTCTCCTTACTTGAGAAAGGATGTACTGGCACTGGAGGTTCTCTAGGTTGATTCCGGAGTTGAGGGGGTTGGCTTATGAGGAGAGACTGAGTCGATTGGGATTATATTCATTGGAATTCAGAAGATTGAGGGGGGATCTTATAGAAACATATAAAATTATGAAGGGAGTAGAAGATAGAAGTAGAGAGGATGTTTCCACTGGCAGGTGAAGCTAGGACAAGAGGGTATAGCCTCAAGATTAGAGGGAGCAGATTTAGGACTGAATTGAGAAGGAACTTCTTCACGCAGAGGGTTGTTAAACTATGGAATTCCTTGCTCAGTGAAGTAGTTGACGCTACTTCAGTAAATGTTTTTAAAGCTAAGGTAGATTTTTTTTGAACAATAAAAGAATTAAGGGATACGGTGATAATGCGGGTAAGTGGATCTGAGTCCACGAAAAGATCAGCCACGATCTTATTGAATGGCGGAGCAGGCTCGAATGGCCGGATGGCCTACTCCTGCTCCTAGTTCTCATGTTCTTATGTTCTAGATATCCGAATGATTGTGCTGAAACTCAGGATGATTGCAGGCCCCTGCCAGTGCTTCACTGCAGCAGAGCAGTCCATGTGAAGCTCTTGATGATTCTGTTCTGGGCAGTGACCATTTTCACTGTTAATGAGTCCGAAGCAAAAATATTGGACATAAAGATAGACCAGATGAAATCAAACTGTTTGATATAAAACCAGATAAACGGCCACTGTAGCCTTCAGTCTGAGCTTACCTCCATTACTTGGTCATTGGATGACGCCTGTTTGTGCTGCAATGAAAACGAAGAAATCCACAATCAAACTCTCGTTTTTAATAGAGTGTAGAGCTGGAGGAACACAGCAAGTCAGGCAGCATCAGAGGAGCAAGAAAGCTGCCATTTTGGGTCATGGCATGAGGCCAGGGGTGGGGAGATACTAGCTTCAAAATTTCCCCACCCCCCAGCCTCATCCCATGACCAACCCTCCCTCTCATCCCCTCCTCCGTGACCTGTCCGTCTTCTCTCCCACCTATCCGCTCCTCCCACCTCACTGACCAATCCCAACCACTACCTACCTGCACTGACCGATCACCATCTCACCTACCTTCCCCAGCCAGACCTCCCCCCATTTATTTCAGAGCTCCCTTCCCCTCCCCCATTTCTGAAGAAGAGTCCCGACCCAAAACGTCAACTTTCCTGCTCCTCTGATGCTGCCTGCTGTGTTCCTCCAGCTCCACACAGTGTTATCTCGGACTCCAGCATCTGCAGTTCTTACCATCTCTAGTTTTTAATAGCTCTGCAAGTGTTTTCATGGTGTTGATTACCTCTTCAATGCTGGACAGACACAAGACACCGAATCCATGCATATCCATCTGTCCTTTTCTGTCGGTTGCCCTATCAAAATCCTTATCTGACTCATCTGCAGTAGAACTGCTGTGCAAACATGTCCTCCAGTGAGCTGGTATCAGCACCTCAGTACCATCTTGTCCTGTGTAGCTCCCTTGCACTCAGTGTTTCAACACGTGAACATATGACATAGGAACCAAAACAGACATTTGGCCCTTGAGTCTGCTCCAACATTTATTAAGATCATTACTGATCTGTTTGCATTTCAAGTTCCATATTTCCATCTGCAAAGTGGCAAAAACTAGTGCTACTCCAGAGGATTGAGAATTTTTTAGAAACCAGCAGCTTGTGACTAAAAGGCAAATGAGGAGAAAAATGGCAAAGAAAATAAAAGTTATAAAAACAAAGATGAGTTTCTCTGAGTACATCAAAAGGAAAGAGAGTAGCTAAAGTAAGTGTGGAACCCTTGGAGGATGCAACTGAGGAATTAATAATGGGGAAATGGCAGATAATTTATGGGAGGTGACGGTCTAGTGGTATTATCGCTAGACTATTCATCTAGAAACTGAAATAATGTTCTGGGGGCCTGGATTTGATGGTGAAATTTCAATTTAATAAAAATCTGCCTTTAAGAGTCTAACAATGACCATGAAACCATTGTTGGAAAAATCTAACTGGTTCACTAATCTCCTTTCCTTACCTATTCTGGTCTACCTGTGACTCCAGCAATGTGCTTGACTGTTAACTGCTCTCTGGGCAGTTAAAGGCAGACTGTAAATGTTGGCCCAGTCATTGACATGTAATCCCATGAATCAATTAAAAATTAAACCAATATCTTACATCATTCTTCGCGGTGGAGGATATGTAATATTCTCTATCCTGAAGGGCAAAGTATTTGACAAATGAATGGGAATAAAGGCAAACAAGCTGCCAAGGTCTGATTACCTGCATCCAAAGATTTTAAGTGGCTGAAGAGACAGTGGAGCAATTGTTTGAAATATTCCAGAGCTAACCGTATGCTGGGAGGGTTCCAGCACATTGGAAATCACCACTGTGACCCCATGGTTCATGAATAATAGAAGACAGAAAATAGGAAATTATAGGCTAATTGGCCTAACATCTGACATTGGAAAATGCTGGAGCTCGTTATTAAGAAAGAAATAGGACATCGAGAAAAGCTTAACTCAATCAGAGTCAGTACGGTTTTGTGAAAAGGTAATCATGTTTGACAAGTTTGCTAGGATTCTTTTAGGATATAACAAACTGAGTTCATAAAGGAAACCTGACAGATGTGATGTTTTGGGATTTCCAGAAGCCTTGGGCATAATATATTGCATGGATTGAGGATTGACTAATACACAGAAGACAGAGATTTGGGATTAATGGGTCTTTTTCAAGTTGCTGATATATAATTAGTGGAATCTCACAAGCATCAGTCCTATGACCTCAATTATTTACAATATTTATGAATTACTTGGCAGAAGGGGCCGAGTGTAATGTATCTAAATTTGCTGATGATACAAACATAGGTGGTAGGACATGTTGTGATGAGAACATAACAAATCTGCAAGGAGATATACATAGTTGAGTGAACGGGCAAAAATTTGGCAGATGGAGATTAATGTAATGAAGTGTGAGGTCATGCACTTTGGTAGGAAGAATCAAAAGGTAGACTATTATTTAAATGGAGAGATACTCCAAAAGAAACACAGCACAGAGGGACCTGGATATTGTTGTACATGAAACACAAAAAGTTAGCATGCAGCTTCAGCAAGTGATTAAAAAAACAAATGGAACTATTGCCAGCAGGTTACAGTTTAAAAATAGCCAAATTTTGTTACAAGTGTATAGGGTGTTGGTTATGGAGTATTGTGTACAGCTTAAATGCAATACATATTTAAGAAAGGATGTACTGTCATTGGAGACAGCTGAAGGAGATTCACTAGGCTGATTCTGTAGTAATTGTAATGAAGTTAACCAAGTGGAAATCATAGAATATGAGTTCTCAGATTGGGGTTGTTGATCTGGTCCAATCAGGGAGTGTTGGGTGACAGATATAAAGAGGACTGTCAGAAATTCTGTTCACTACGTGAGCTGGCTCTGAGGAAGATGGATCAGTCTCAAGGACTCTCCATGTGTAAATAAAAGTGACTTGGTGATGGGAAATCAGCCTCTGTGGAGTTATTTCAGACTCCTGCGATGAAAGGGTTGACTTAACAACATGGCCAGTTAGTTTATTGGAGCATAAGATCAAGAATAGGCTATTCAGCTTCTCGAGTTTGTTCCACCATTCAGTGAGATCACGGCTGATCAGTGGTCTAACTCTATTTGCCTCCCTTTGGCACATATCACTTAATGACTTTGCTTAACAAAAATTTATCTATCTCAGATTTAAAATTAATAACAGATCTAGCAACTGCCATTTATGGAAGAGAGTTCCAAATTTCTACCACTCTTTGTATGTAGAGTTGCTTCCTACCATCTCTCCTGAATGGTCTGGCTTTAATTTTTTGACTATATCCATACTTCTGGAATCTCCCGCTAGTGCAAATAATTTATCTTTATCTACCCTGTCCTCTCCTGTTAAGATCTTGAAGACCACAGATCATCCCTTGACTGTGTAAATTCTAGAGAAAACAGGTCAAACTTATATAATCTTTTCACATAACTTAAGCCTTTATTCATTAGAATTTAGAAGGATGAGGGATAATCCTATGGAAACATACAAGATTCTGAGGGGACTTAACAGGGTAGATGTTGGGAATGATTCAACTATTGAGGGATTCTCAATCTAGGGAAGATATTTACTGTGGTCACTGCAACATGGGGTGTCTTTACTCCGAGGTCATTAATTATCAGTGTCACATTACATAATGTAAAGTCGATACAACATGCCCTTTGATTTGTTACAGACATACTGCTCTAAGAAACTATCTCAAAAGCATACTGTGAATTTCCATCCAGGCTACTGTTGCGAAAATGATTTTTTCCAGTTGATATGTAGATAATGATTATTACCATCCTTTATCACAAACATCCAATATTTCTTCTTGTACATAGTGTTCTACATTATGGTTACTGATAGGAGACCTGTAGTCTAAACCCACTTTTTCCCCTAGTATTCCTCATTTCCACCCAAAATAATTCTACATCCTGATCTCTTGAGCCAATGGTATCTTTAACTATTGCACAAATGTCACGCTTGATTAACAGTTCTCTCCTTCTACCTTTACCCAGCTTCCTATTCTTCTTAAATGTCATGTACCCTTCAATATTCAGGTCCTCATCCTTTTCATCCTGCAGCCATGTCTCCATAATGACTGTCAACTCATATTTTTTTAAATCAGTGCAGACACTTGCAGAGGCTGACAATCCTGCACCTCTGTCTTCTGGCTTCCCTTACCTGCCTCACAAGCAGTCACTACTTCCTGTCCCTCACCAAATCAGATAACATTGTCTGAAGTGGTCTGACCATATCCTGGTACAAACAATCCAGATATACTTCCCTCGAACAACACATGGAGGAAGCACTGAGAATGACCAAGGTGTAGAATGTACTCTGGATGCTGGTGTGGATGGATATTGGGAATAGTAGAGGAGACATTCCAACACAATGTGCAGGAGCTGCAATATTGTCAGCACAGAAGTTATATCCGAACATTGTGGCTGTAAAACCTTGTTTCCTGCTGGCACTCTTAGCATAATGGTCATGTTTTGAATATATACAAGATGGTCTTTTCACTGGTTTATTGTTGGCCTTTGATATGTATGTGTATGGCTCACATTGTGTAGGCATTCTCCAAGTTTAAAGTGTGATTTTTGGGGATTTCATTGGATGGTGCTGGTTGGAATTATTCTCTCTAGTTTCTCTCCAGTTATCAAATTGTAGAAAGTTGTGAGGAAAGAATCCTAGTCCGTAAGAAAAAAGTAAACATTTGTGGAAGTCAGCTGAAACTGGTGAAATTAACCAGTGATTCGGGAATTCAAGCAAGATATGTATGGTTCTACTTGCCTGTGAACTAGGCTTTCATGAAGACCTAGTATCGATTGTTGGAAACCGTATATTAAACTGGCAAATTACAATTCTTTTATTTTTTAAAATGTATCCCTTAACCGTATCTGTCTGTTTGTGAGAGAGTTAGTGGGGGTTATGATCAAAGAACGTTAGGCTTTAGATCATAGATATTAATTTGAAAACCTTGTAGTTTACCTGTGTTTTACTGAAGTTACATTATTAATAATAAGTTGTTAATTTTTGCTTAATTTGGTGTCCAAGATCTGTTTTTATTAAAGTCTGGTTGGGAACAATTGGGCAGTTGAGTTGGTCATTGAATATTTTAATTTCACTGTGTTGTGAATCCAGTGACAGTGGATCTTGATTTGGTTTGGCTTGCTATCCCTGTGTCATAACATAATTTGAATGCTGAGTGATGCAATTAGTGGCATTTCAAACAATAACCACTCTGGACACCCACGCAGGATAATACTTTAAGTGCCTCCAGAATGGTCAAAGCCTGCTCTATTGTTTTGCCATGTCAGCAGGTGGCTGTTGTTTTATTGCCTTTCAGGATTTGATTGTGGGCACCGAAAGGGATCCATCAGCCATGACCTTAAGGAGTACCTCTTGTCCTGGAGGAGCCAAACACAGGCATGTGTCAGTGTTTGAAAAAGCTGAGGCAGTTTCCAATTGCTCAGGATAAATAAATTGTCACAGCTTCCAAGATAATGTGCACAGATGTGCAGGAACAACTTGGTACCTACATATCCAGGGAGTGGAAGCATTTCATTTATTTTGAAGATACTGGATTGATGAATTGGTGTAATGATGGTGATGTGGGTACTGACAAAGCAAGCTAATCACAGAATCACTGGATTGTTGCACCACAGAATGGGGCCATTTGGCCCAGTGTGCCTATACTGGGGCTATTATTTAGTGCCAATCTCCTGCCTTTTTTCCATATCCCTGCACACTATTTCTATCCAAATAATCATCCAGTATTTTTCAAATACAAACCGAAAGAACTGTGGATGTTGTAAATCAGGAACAAAATCAAAGCTGCTGGAAAAGCTCAGCAGGTCTTGCAGCATCTGTGAAGGAAAAAGCAAGAGTTAACATAGCATCTGCAGTACCTTTTATCTCAGTTAACATTTCGGGTCCGGTAACCCTTCCTCAGAACTTAGTTAGTTCTGAGGAAGGGTCACCGGACTCGAAATATTAACTCTATTTGTTCCCTTCACAAATGCTGCCAGACCTGCTGAGCTTTTCCAGAAACTTTGTTTTTGTTCTGTACTTTTCAAATGTTTACTCTGCCTGATCGGAATTCTGTCATAATGCGAACAAATTCTCAATCACTCCAGGAACACTTCCTTTCCTGCTTAAAGAAAAATCATGACTGCAGAAATACTGACAATATACTAATTAAAGTCTCTTATAGGCACAGATCAAAATACACATGCCATCAGTTCAAAATCCAAAATCTAAAATGATTGGTATTTATACATATGTAAACTGCACACCTTGCTTTGTCGGAAGACCAAAAAATATCAGCCCTTCCAAAGACATAAACTCTATCACCCTCTTAGGTGTTGGTTATAAACATGTGTTTGAAATTGTTGAACATCTGTGGTTCTGGCAGAAACTTTTTAAGATCACTGTGAGGATAACCTGACCTCACCAAAGCTCTGGTAGGGTTACAGCTTTTTTCTTAAAGATTTTAGTCCCAGGAATTATGTTCCGGAAATTTCTCTGACAAAAATTGCTTCTGATTAAATCAGCCACATTTTAAAATGCGTTGCTGCCTCTGTGAACTGTGCGTCTGTGTAACTGATTCCACTCCCTCTTCCAGCGAAAGTACTGGGAGCCAGATATGGGGATAGGACCTCTAGATTGAGAGCACCAATGTCATATTGGATAAGGCATGGAATCTAGGCCTTTGTATCAAAATGTAGTATCTGATGCTGTGCAACACTATAATTGCCCATTTAATATGTCATGTAATGTTCCAGAAAATCAAATATTCTGACTGACATATCCAGCTGGAAAAAGTGCTAACAAAGGAGTGTTGGTCTGGAATTCCATCGCCAATGTTTCCTTATTTCCATGACCCCAACATTCTCAGTTCCAATAGGAGGAGCTAGAGCACAGAACAGTACAGCACAAGAACAGGCCCATTAGACCACAATGTTGTGCTGAACATGATGCCAAATTAAACTAATCCCTTCTGCCTTCCCTTGGTCAATATTCCCTTCATTCCTTGCATGTTCATGTTCTTAACTAAAAGCCCCTTAAACGCCCCTTTTGCACCTGCGCTTCCACCATTACCCTTGGCAGCACATTCCAGATTCCTACAACTCTCTGTGTAAAAAACTTGCCCCTCACATTTGTTTGAATTTTCCCCCTTTCACATTAAATGCATGTCCCCTGGAATTAGACACTTCAACTCTGGGAAAAAGGGTTGACGGTCAGAATCTTTTTATGCATCTCATAATTTTGTAGACTTCCATCAAATCTCCCCTCAGCCTCCACTGCTCCAGAGAAAACAACCTGAGTTTTTCCAGCCTTTCCTTGTAACTCATATCCTCTAATCCAGACAGCATCCTAGTAAACCTTTATTGCACCTGCACCAAAGCCTCCACATCCTTCCTGTAATGTGGCAACCAGAAGTGAATGCAATACTCCAAGTGTGGCCTAAGCAAAGTCTTATAAAGCTGCAACATAACATCTTGGCTCTTTGAGCTCGTAAGTTATTTGTTACTGATACTGAAACTATTCAATCAGTTGCCTCTGACTCCACCAAGTCCAACTTCACCCAAGACTGCCTTTTGTTCTAGTTTTGAATCTGCATACTTCTCTAGTTTCTCTCCTATCTCCGGTAACATCCTCCAACCCTCCAACTTACCATGAACTCTGCATTCGTCCAACACTAGCCTGCTGTGCAACCTCATTAATCACTCCATCTTTGGTGATTGTGCTTTCAGCTGCTTAGGCCTTAAATTTTAGAATTCCTCTAAAAATCTCTATTCACCTGTACCTCTCTTTCCAGATTCATATGTTTCCTTTAGAGTATACCTCTCTATCCAAGCTTTTGGTCACTTGCCCTAATATCTTTCTTTGGCGTGCCAGTTTTTGTCTGATTATATTTTGGTTTAGAAGAATGAGGAGGGGCTTCAACAGGAACCTTTAAAATTCTAGCAGGTTTGTATAGGGTGAATATAGAAAAGAGGTCACCGATAACTGGGGAGTCCAGAATTGGTGTCAAAGTTTAAGGATACAAGTTAGACCACATAGAACTGAGATGAGAAGAAATTTCTTCTTTCCACTAGCATTAGAGAATAGTGCGCTTATGGAATTCACTGCGACAGGAAGTGGTTGAGGCCAAAACAATGCATGTTTTCAAGACAGAGTTAGATAAGTTCTTAGGACTAAAGGGATCAAAGGATATGGACAGAAAATAGAAACTATGTGCTGAGTGGGATGATCAGCCATGATATTGAATGTGGAACTGGTTCAAATGGCCGAATGGCCTATTCCTGTTCCTATGTTTCTATGTAAAGCATCTTGAAATGCGTTGTTATGTTTAAAGGTGATACATAAATGCAGGTTGTTGAATTTTCTAACTATTAGGCAAAAAAATCAAGGTTCTATTGATCCATAGTTTTACTCATCGGCTTTCCTTGTAAGTACCAGCTCCTGATCATACTACCAGCTCTTAAGCACACTCCCTGTACTGACGATTCACATTAAAAGTACATATTGGTCAAATATATTCAAAGTACAGATGATTACACGGGGAACAAAGACTGACTTGCAGACAGTGCTAGTGGAAAGTAAGGGACTTATATAACAACAGCCACTCAAAAAGGAATCAGTTGCCAGTTGCTTAACCCATTAATATATGCTGGATATAAAATCCTTCTGTAATCAACTACAGACTGTTCGTTACAGCTTTGCAGCAAGTCTGTTACAATCATTAATCCTCTAGTGTGAATGTCATCATATATCAAAGATATGAAGCACATTGACAGTGGCTGCTGGCACAGGAATCAACTGGAAACAGAACAAAAAAAATTATGGAAAATGAGAGCTGCATATGTTATAAATAATAGATACCAGGCAATGATTTCAAGGCAGTAATCTAATTTTACAGAACAAGTGAGATCATTGCATCATCAATCATACCTGGCACTGTAAGTTCATTACTTTGATTGTAGTTTTAATGCAACTGATATAAAATCCCGTTCAAACATTTATATTTGCTGCGCTAGAACATTATCCTTTTGGGTCAGCTTAACAGCACTGTTATTGGCCTTTCAGAATAAGCAGATTATAACAATGACACTATCTCACCTGAAAATAAATAGGGCCAATTATTCCATGCCCCCATTCCACCCTGACACTGAATATGAGGAACATACCTGAATCTTCCTGTGGTGTTCATAATTGACCAACTGTAGATTATGAATAGACTGTGGATTGTGTATTATCAAAAATGCAGACCAAATTGTAAACCCAAAATGTTTAAAATGATGTCAGTGAGGCTTAAGTGTGACCTCGTTTCACTGACCCTCCTCTCCTGTGTTATGTTTTATGCTCACTATGTCAATGTACCTTTAAGTGACATGCTTGTGATATTATTACTGGATCAAAGTATTCAACCTGAGGACATAAAGGTCTCATACACATTTTACCTTGGATCATATGAAGTTTGAGATTCTAATGGAAACATGCTCTTTTTTTGTAACATAATCACTACAAGGAGAAGTTTAAAACTTTTGTGGCTTAGTGGCAGTGATAGAGATCTAAGGAAAAATCAGTCTTTTACGATCACAACTGACAGTGTCTACTTCATGAGGAAGATATCAGTGGGAAACAAATGATGACATCCAACCTACTCAGCAAGTTGAAGATTTTAGATATTTCAACACAGATGTACCTGCAGATTAGAGTAAGAATTTGTTTGAATAAAATGGAGATGAGCTGCCCTCTACTTCATGGAAGCCAGACCAACGCCATAGTTTCAAGAGACAGTCAAAATAAGAAATACTGCAAGGCATAAAGTACCTGTTTCAACTGGGCAGCAGTCTCCCAATACCAACTTTAATCAGATTTAAGGACCTCAAGTAAGATTATGTGGCAATTTACATGAGTTAACAGGGAAGAGTTCTTCTGGAAAGGGAATTCTGGAGTGTAAGGCTTCTCCAAATTATGTAATGAATCATTACATTAGCAAAAATAGAATCCTCCATGAAGGAAATGCAATAAATAAAAGATCCTGCATGGTAGGAATGATCTACAGATGATCAGAATCAAGGTCATCAGTTCTCAAGTCAAAGATTTTGATAATTTTCCAATCATGAAGACAACGCATCTAGAAAGAAGTGAGAAACCTCCTGAATTTGTGAAATCAGTGACTTAGGGGAAGATGGGAGCCGTTAGGACCCGAACTCCGGTCTTCTGGCTCAGTGGTAGGGACACCATATTCCTGACAGCTCACCGTATACTTCCCACTGTTACCTCGTTCACATACGTTGAAATTGTACATTGTACGCCAAAGTCTTCGTTTGTATTTTATCTGGATAAGAGTAAGGGTGCTCACACCAGGCCCTAGAAACCCCTGTCCGATGAAACTCTGCAAGAGCAGTGCATAGGCACAACTGACCCTCCTGTGTGAATATGTATTGAGTAATTTTACATGAATGTAAGGAATAACAGCTTTCATTTATAGAGAGATTTTCCACATCACAGCTTAATGTCCGTACAGCAGAAAAACAAGATTAAATAAAATAGTGTATTGGCAAGTTTATCCATGAACGAGCCTGAAGAAAACATTCGACCTATATACTGCCAAGTTATCCGTACTCCAAAGTGCTAGATTAGTGGATATTTAGATCTGCAGGTTGGAAGCCCACTTTGGCAGCCGTTATTTTGATAGAAAGTCTGCAGTTCGATTTGCACCGGGCTCAAATTTGCCTAAGTGTGTGGCGATATTTTATGACTGTAAACATAAAGAACATACCGAGTGTGGCGCATTTTCTACATTCTATGGAACTAGTGGATGTCTGCGTTTTGTTGGCATTCTGCATAAAATAAGTGTCCCCTCAGGATATGGAAACTATTCCAGGGGCTGGTTTTATCCCAGAACTGGACAAACAAACTTATGATTGATGGAAATATGTCGCCAGCCTGGAATGGAGCCACAGCAAAGAGGTTTTATCGATGACTGCGGGAACGATCTCGTGTTTGCACAATTAATCTTATTAATGGAAAATCCGAGGAACAATGGTTATTTCTGCGCTTCGTTTCACTTGGACACTTCGCCGCAGTTTTCAGACAGTTCGCCGGTGACGTTTCTCAAGTTTTGCGCCAACCTTTTGCGAATGTTGCCACAATGTTTCGTAATATGTTCATTTATGCCCCGTTGTCAGTACCTGAGTGAACAGCCAAGTGTAAGAATATACAACATGTGCGTGCTGTCTAGACTGCTGGGTTATGACACCGTCCTAACTATTTAGTTTCAGCCTAATGGAATAGAATCAGTTTGTCGGCTATATATATCAGCTGTGTTTATTTTACACATTCAAAATCTATAAAGAAATATTTTATTTGTTGCCTGTGGACAACGTGAGGCTGCATTCCCGAGGAAAAACTTTGGTAGGCAGGAGAGCCTATTAATCACACACGGCTTGATATTTGTAAAATTCATTCCAAATTACTGCTGCTGCCATACTTTACACGAGTCACATTAACATATTTACCCTGTATTTGCAGACCTAAGTTCACTCCCAAACAGTTAATAGTTTATTAAAAAGTCTTACTCACATTCAATTTAACTCGCTTCCTGGCCTCTCCCGTTTCATTCCTCTGCAGCGTGTTCCAGTCTCTAACTTGTTGAACAGACAAGTTCTCCTACCCTGACTTCAAGTACATCCTTTCAATTTTTCCATCATTGAATGTCATAAGTTCAGTCTGGGCTCTACCTTCTGGAATTTCTTCCCCTAGCCCCTCTCCTCCTATTCTATCTTTAAAGTGTAACTTTTGCTCAACCCTCATAAGACCCCATTCTATGGTTCAGCACCCTTACTTTGATTACCTGTACTTCAGTGAAGCACTTTGGACTATCTTACCAGAAAAAAAATGCTGTTATCCTTAATATCAGAAGCATGATTCTGAGGTCCACTTTTCAAAATATTATGATTTGTGTGTCAGATTGCAGCACTGCTAGCTTATCATATACTGCATCCATTTCGAAATACAGAGTAAATTTTCCAATCATTGAAATTCACCACAAAACCTCACTGTAGGATAGCATATGTTGGAAACTCATATGCAGGCCCACGATTTTACACTTTACAATCCAGATCCTCATCGCTCTCTAAGTTCATCAGTAGAGGTGGATTGAGCACGACAAGCAGAGAGAGAATCTAATTAGCTGTAAAGGAGCTGGAAGCAGTGCTAGAGAGCTGTCAGAAGCTAGGATTTTTTCCTGAAATGGAGTCACTATGCAACATTGACTGGGGTCCATGCTTGAGCTGGAATACCTTGATTACATCCATTATTTTGTCTAAAGAACAGATGATAGAATAAAGCATAATAGCAGGATTTTTTGAGGCATTGTATCAACTGTTACAAAATCCATATATTCATATATTTTAGCAGTCTAATTTTTAGTTTATGAATTGACATTTAGCATGCAGGAAAAATTAGAACACCTGGTTTGGAAAGCTGGTAAGCAAACCTAAAGTAATTGCAAATAAGAGGTTAGCCTATATTTGATAAGGTCAGAGCTTGAAGTGGGAAAATCCTAAACAATGGGTCATTGCTCTCTGAGTTTGTTGGTGGAGATGGGATGGATACAATAGTCTCAATGATTTAAAGATAAGCAGAAGGAGAATATGTTGTATAAAGGAGTTGGAACCAGTACTAGAAGGCTCTAAGAAGCTAGGTGTTTTTATGGAGTCACTTTCACTGAGGCCCACGCTTGATTTGGGAATGCTGAAACTGTGAGTTGTTGAAGGCGAGTTGGAGTGTGGCTGAATATTAGTGAAAAAATCCCGAGAGATCTGATACCTCCAAGAACAGGGGGCCATTGAGAAGAATCAAAATGAATTCCTCAAAGTTGCAGCACACATTATTTTTGTACTGGGAGAAGTGAATGAACTTTCAAGATCCTGCAAAAATATAGGTGAACCATTGAATAGAAATTAAAGTAGAATGAGGCATTCTGTTCTGCTTTTCATGTTTAAAATATGAAACTTTTTAGAGTTCCAATTTATTTACCTGTAAGGACCAAGGGCATGTTAAAAATAATCCTAGTTTAGGTCCTGTGTAAGTGTATAATTTTACCTTAAACCTCTCATACTGACCTACAACTATCACTGTCCCCTGCCACTGCTAACTTCCTCTTCTGGGCTGACAAACCACCCCACAGACCAGACACAACTAGCTGCCATCAGGTGACTATCCCCTAACCGAACTGACAATGGACCTGCCTAACCACCTCACCCAGCTGTCTCCCTACCTATCTACCACCTACAAACATATCACCCATCATACCAACTTAACCAATCCGACACCCAGTCTACTTGCCCATGAGCTCATCCAACCTTCCCACTCACCTTATTCTTGCACATTCACTCATTCACTAACATTCACACTGGACATCTAAGCCTGCCATTTCTCAGAAGATGCATAAAAAGTGGTGTTCTATGCTAATTCTCTTTGCTGCTTTCTGTGTAGATTTCTGCACTGAAGGAGTTCAGCCATTTGCTGCACTACAATTGAGACCTTTTCAAGTTCATCGTAAGCACTCAATTTTCTGCCTGATCAGATCGGTTCTGACAGCAATTAGAAGATTTGGGCCAGAGTTAAGGCTCACATTGCTGGGCCAGAAATTTACTACACAAGGGGAACTGATCTTGACAGAAATTCGATTTCTGCGTAGAGAGCTTAATAGATACATTTCGGACGGCCAGACATAGCTATGGACAAGCTGAAAAATGTTTGCTTTTTTTTTACTATTTCGACATGTAAAAATTATAAATTGTTTAACCGTGCGTAATCTGCAAGCTGAGAGGAAAAATAATTTAGAAAATATAGAGCAATTTCACTTTCTAGTTTTTCTATTGATGACATTATTTCATAGTCAACAGTTTTCAAGTTGTTATTTTAGGAATATGAAAGTTAAACCAAGTCAAGAAATAGAGAGATAATAGAATTTGCTTGCAGATTTTATGAAATGTGAAGTAAAATGGACATTTTATGCAATAAAATGACAGCCTAGA
Organism: Ginglymostoma cirratum; assembly: GCA_024137785.1. Taxonomy (NCBI): domain Eukaryota; kingdom Metazoa; phylum Chordata; class Chondrichthyes; order Orectolobiformes; family Ginglymostomatidae; genus Ginglymostoma; species Ginglymostoma cirratum. The sequence goes on along the minus strand of JAHRHZ010000030.1, from coordinate 3,517,643 downwards.
AATCTGACCATGTCCTTTCCTGGCCATACAGTGAATGAGGATTAATTTCTGCCCCTGAATAGTGAGGTCCAAGGTACCCATGATATTACACCTCAGTCCTTCATGGAAAGTGTGGGAGGTTCCCACCACTTCCTCTGGTAGAGTTGGGCCGCTGAATGTTTTTAAGATGGAAGTAGATGGATTCTTGTCAGGCAAGTCAATCAAAGTTTATCAGGAATAGATAGGAATGTGGAATTTGGAACATGAACAGATCAGCCATGGTTTTATTGAATGGTGGAGCAGGCATGAAGGCAGAATTGCTTACTCTGTTCTTAATTCATATGTTTGTAGCTTATATGTGAGCACTGATCTCTTGTTCCCTATATACACCAAGTCAGTGCTCACTCATTTATCCTTTATTTAACATATCATCATCACATGTTCCCTTGATCCATTTAGCCTCAGGCATGCTTACCAGGCCATACTAGATTCTTACAGATTCCCCCTTTTCCTTTACTGTAGTAAATTATATTGTAACCAATAATAATGCAAAAACAAAAGGATATTATACTGTTCAGAATGACTGCATATTATATACTCGAGTCTTTTACTTCAATATCTGTTAGAATTCCAAGCATCCTTGTTGCAGTATTTCTAGAGCTTGCTCCTTTCTTCATGAAGCAGTCAGATAACTGACTGCTGCCGTCCACTCAGTTCACTTTGGAGATTTTGCCATTCTCTAAGCATCTGTTTTGAAACTGCATCATTAATCTTTGAATCTTTTCTCATTTACAAATTTTGTCGAATATACTTTATCCCTTAGTGGCTTAATATCAAATAGATATCAATGCATGTTGCAGCTAAATTCTTCTATAGAATTTATTCCAATATTTTTGGTAAGAAAGATTTCATACCTACCCCCTCAACAGGAGAAGGTGTTTCTGATGTAAGATACTCTTTCTGATGTAAGATATCTATAAGATATTCCCATCATCTTAGCTACCCAAGCTAAAGGACAATATTTACTTCGCCCTCCCAAAAGAAAAATTATAAACCATCTTGCACTTGAGAACCCACCAATTGAGAAATGCATAAGAAGCATCACTAAAAACAATAAATTTAATGTTCCTGTCATCTCCAATTATGCAAATTTCAATGGTTAGTGCTCAATTTTTAATTTTGTAAAGCTTGCCTGAATAATATCTTCCGTTGCTGACTGTTTTTTCGTAATTATAGTCCATGACCTCAAAACTAGCGACCGGCCTTGTTTGTGTGCCCAGCCAATTGAGCTATCCAACTAGAGTTCACAGTTTGTCCATTTTGGGAAACTGCTGCATCTGCCTCTTTTTGTGAAGGCATACTTCAACTAAATGCAATGGGGCTATAATTTTCTAAATCAAATTGTGGATGCAAAAAAAAACTCTCTTGATCCAATCTACTTGATTTCTAATCAAAGGTACATAAAAAAACGGCAGACTGACCCAATTTTGAATTCTGTTTTATGTCAATTTATGGCAAAATTTACAAATTCACTGCTCCCACCTCACAGAGAATCATCCATGTGCATCATACAGGTGCTTTAAAGCTGCACCCCATGGTTTCATTGAAAAGAGGCCGGGTTGGTGTAGTGATTGTAATAAGGTTGGTCAGGTGGACCTCATAGAATATGAATTCGTTGATTGCGGCTGCCAATCTGGTCCAATAAGGGAGCCCTAGCTGACAGATAAGAACAGGAGTGTCAGACATCCCGTTCACTCCGAGAGCTGGCTCTGAGGGAGCTCAATCGATGTCAAGGATTCTTCACGTCCAGATAAAGGGTAACTTAGTGATGGGATAACTGTATGGAGTTATTTCAGTCTGCTTTCAACTAAAAACAGCCTAATTTTAACAAGATAACAAGGTGTGGGGCTGGATGAACACAGCAGGCATTTTAACAAGGTTGGCCTTACTAAAAGTACCAGATTCTAGATGCATCATTTAATCCAAATATGCATTTACTTAACTTTGTGGAGCGTTGGAAGTTGTGGGGTGACCTTATAGAGTTTTATAAAATCATGAGAGGCATATATAAGGTGAATAGCAAAGATCTTTTCCCCAGGATAGATGAGTCCGAAACAAATTTTAAAGTAAGAGGGGAAAGGGGACCTGAGGGGCAATGTTTTCTCACAGAGGATGGTGTGTATTTGGAATGAACTACCAGATGAAGTGGTAGATGCAGGTACAGTTACAATATTTAAAAGACATTTGGACAGGTACGTGATTAGGAAAGGTTTAGAGGGATATGTACCAAATGCAGGCAAAGGGACTAGTTTATTTTCGGATAACAAAGTGTAGAGCTGGATGAACACAGCAGGCCAAGCAGCATCATTGGAGCAGGTAAGCTGATGTTTCGGGTCTAGGCCCGAAATGTCAGCTTTCCTGCTCCTATGATGCTGCTTGGCCTGCTGTGTTCATCCAGCTCTACACCTTGTTATTTCAGATTCTCCAGCATCTTCAGTCCCTACTATCTCTGAAACAGTTTATTTTGGGAATCCTGATCAGCATGGATGAGTTGGTGTGATGGGTCTGGTTCTGTGCTGTATGACTCTATGAATCTGTGACTCTATAAATGTTTTGTGCTACAGTATACATGACTATAATGTTCATATATGCACACATATGTCTACATTCATCATTAACAAATTTCACAACCCCCACTACTCATCTCCATTATCAGTGAGAAATGTTGCCTGTGATCCAAGTCCAGTCGCTATTCACTTTTCCATTACCTTATTCACAATTATTTTCTTATCTTTGCTATGTATTGTTGTCAACTGTCTAAATTTAGTTGGCAAGTCTATTAAATGTAAAATTATTTTTTTTTGTTTATTCCACACTTTTAAACCCATAGCCACTATCTTGTTGAAGTCCCTTGCTAAGCACAGACCTACTATAGGCTGTGACAGTATCTTTAAGTATTTCTTAAAGATTTCATATACATCAGATCTCTTCTATGAGCTTTTGCACACTTCATCCCATGGTCTTGCATTCTTTACTGAAATGTTTAAACTTTTCAAGGACAGAGGAGAAAATTGCCTCTACAAGTTTTGACACAATTACATTTCAGTCTTATTAATTTCCACACCTTGATGTTAGTTACAATTATTTAATTTCTTTACTGATGAGTTTATGATCCATCAAAGGAGTATAATCATGTGTAGTCATGTACCAATTGTGTAAATTGCAAATTTACAGATTTTCCAAATACAATAGCCTTCTCATTTTCCATATCCATTTTAATTGTTGGCCTACTTAATAACAACAGTATTTCACTGGATGCATCCATGCTAATAACATTGATTCTGGCCAATTTACAAGGAATTACTATCATTTTTAAAGAGCTTAGTGTGTTATCATCCCCAAATCTGGCTCCTTCACCTCCTTTTGGTCATTATAGTTCAGAGACTATTGTTTTAACTAATTTATTCCACACACTGTAGATGTGTGTCCATTGCCTAAAACTTCACAGTTGAAAGATTATGCCATTAACACATTCATCACTAAGCTGGAATGTCTTGTAACCGATACAATGCCCTTTCTTTAATCCATATCTCCATCTTCTACCTCCAAACTTTCCATTTCATGTTTATCTTGGAATATTTTCATAGTATACTGTTTTGGACAGTTCATGAATAATGATATTTTGCAGCACACCTAAAACACTGATTGACCACACTCTGGGCATTTGTGGGAATCCTTCATTTATTATTAACCTCAAATTCTCTTCAATCCTCAAATTTGTCAAAAACATTTCCACCCTCATATCTCTTACTTACAATTCTTCTTTTGTACTGTTGTCTGTGACCTGTATCTAGATGGTCTTGCCAGTCTGTTATTGTATTCTCTATTTTCTATCAAATGGCCTAGTGCCCCATTTGCACCATTAACATTGCAGGAAAGGAATACTTTCTAAGGAATTTTTTGTAATGATTTCAACATATGTTATAGCAGTGTGTGTCTATCTGCAAAATTAACTCCCAAGAAAACTAGAAGTCTGTCTAAACTCAATACTTTGGCACAGTCTAATAACAAAAATGTCAGCATAGATTGGGATATTTCCAGCTGGAATTTCTGTGCTCATGCATGCAATCTATTGAATTTCACTATGTATGCTTCCACGGAACAATATTCAGTCTTTCCAGATTTGTCAAAATATGACTATGCATCATTAATAGTTAATAAAGCAAACTTTGATAAGTTTTATCCATGAAATTATCCAAGCCTTCAACCATGTTCATATCATTTGGTTCCAATTCTGAAAAAAACTTCTTATTGTGTGATAGCAAAAGTGATGGTTGCAAAACCTTCAGCAACACTTCTCAGATATGGAAGCAGTGCACGTCCAAATGCAGAAAGAACAATATCCAGGTTTGGACTGAAAAGTGGCAAGTAACATTCACGCCATATGAGTGCCATGCAATGACCAATTCTAACAAGAGAATTTAACCATCACTCTTTTAATATTCAATAGAATAATTAGCACTGAGTTTCCCATTATCAACATCCTGACCTTTACCATTGATCAGAAACTGAATTAGACTAGCCAAAAAAATACTGAGACACAAGAACAGATTAGAGCTTAGGAATTCTGCCTGTTTTTGTGTGTTTGTTTATGATAGGGGAAATTTTAAATTTATGTTATGGAGAGTTGTAGCGTAGCAAGTCATTTTTCTTTAAAACCATTAGTTAAAAAAATCTTCAATAAGTAACTGCTTTCTTGCTAATTACAGAATCCCAGTGAGCATTTTCTCTTAATTTGAGTTCATCAATTATGTAAATGGAGGACTCTGGATAGGTTAACTACATTTCTCCAAATTTGTGACATCTCCAGCGCACCATCTCAGTAATCTGTAACAAGGATTGGGGGCTCTTTGCCAGGATATTTGGAACAAAGAGAACATAATGTTGTGTGCGGAGTTGATAACTGACGAAGGGATGAATGAAAACACCAGATTTTGTACCAAGTAAAATAAGATTACGCTAGAAACTGCAAAAGTCTCCTACAGATGGAAGAAATCCCAAAAGCCAGGTTAATTGAATTGACAAGTAGTTTAGAAGTGGTATTGCCTGTCATGGCAAAAAAGGCAGAAATAATTGAGCTTGATAAAAATACAGTAGGTACCAGGTTGTTCAAATAGTGACATATTGAATCATTTTGTATTGCATTATAGTTAAAGCAGTTTGAAAATTAAGAAAGAATGAAGAAGGTAGAGTTAACAGGAAAAAAGGATAGAACAGAAAAAGATTAGTCAAGTTAAGAGAGCAGAAAAAAGAACAGAAATGGGAGATGGGATTGAAAAGGAAACAAATGGAAATGAGAAAGCTGGAGCTAAAGACTCAAGAGCGAGGAATGGGAGAAAAGGAGAATTTAATCTTAAATTGATGCAGTTATAAAAGGAGACCTCTAGAGCTGAAGAAGGCTCTGATGGGGAAACTCACACAACAATCTAAAGTCCAGTAAGAAGGTGTTTACATTTTACAGACCCTACCAAAAATTTGAGAAAAAATGAGTGCAGGTATTTTTTCATGTCATTTCTGGAATTATCAAGACAAATGATTTGACCAAAGGAAATTTGGACATTGTCATGTAGAGCAGGTTGACAGGTAAAGAACAGGAAATTTATGCTTTAGTGTCAAAGGAGGTTTGTAGGAATTATAACTCTGTAAGAAAGCTTTAGTGGGTTGAATTAGTTCCAAGCACAGTTACAAGTTTTAATTTGAAATAGTTGGCCTGGGGAAACCTGCAATCAATTCGAAAGAGCTAAGCAAATTAATTTAGGTTGGTGAAAATGAGCATTAAGTGTTGATACCACGTATGAGGTCATCAGTGAGATTATTCTCTTAGACAAGCCAAAGAACTCTCTACCTTTTGTAATAAGAACTCACATTGAAGACCAAAAAATTGAAACTGCTAGACACACGTCAATAATGGCTAATGATTATGAACTGATCCACAAAATTAAACATTTTTCCAATACCCCAGTAAACGTGAAGAATAAAGGATGATAGGGTGAAAGGAAAGCAAGAATCCAGAATAAATAAAGTAAGTAAAGTTGGGAATTCACCAAGATCTCCTCAAATCAGATAGGAAAGGGCTGAGGATGGAGGTGGAAGTCGAAGCCTTAGGTTTTTCAATTGTAATAAAATGGCACACCTTTGTTTAGAATACTGGATGTTGCGAGGGAAGCTTATGAGGCTTATTACAGTTCATAAGTAAGTCCAAAAAAGGTAACTCATAAGGAGAAAGCCACAGTTCGAATCATAAACTTTATTTACAACTAAGAGACCAGAAGTCAACACTCTTGAGACTGCAGGAGAAGTCAATTGGTAGATGCAAGCTATAAAGAGTTTTGATCAAAAGGGAAGTAACTCCTTTATCTGAAAAGAATGCAGCTAAACCCATAACTATACTAAGGGAAACGAGAGCTACTCAAACTCTTGCAGGAGAAGGATCTGGTTTTCCTTCCAGATGAGAAATTAAAGCAAAAGTGTTTGTAACCTGGATAAGGGTAGAGTATATTCCCAGTTCTATTGTACAAAATGCAGATGTTATTTGAAACAGTTGAAGTGGGCATTGTTAAAAAGTTACCCATGGACAAAATAGACTTCTCCTGGGTAGTTATTTGGCTAGGGTGAATATTACAGCTTCAGCCTTGATCATAGAAAGCCCAAGAAAAGTTTAACAGTGGACTAGCTACGAGAAGAAGTTCCAGTTATTTTTCCATCATGTGTGATGACCAGAACGAAAGGTAAAAAAGGTAACACCAGAGGTCAAATTAAGATTACGAGCAAATGTTGGAGAAGCCAAAACTTTCCTTAAGGACAGGGATAGCTATAGAGTCATGGAGTCATACAGCACAGAAACAGACCCTTCAGTGCATTCATCTGTGCTGACCTAGTACAATTTGCCAGCATTTGGCCCATATCCTTGTAAACCCTTCCTATGCATCCAGATGCCTCTTAAATGTTGTAATTGTACCCACCTTCACCACTTCCTCTTGTAACCTGTTCCATAGACTGACAACCCTCTGCATAAAAACGTTATCCCTCAGGTCCTTTTTAAACCTTTCCCCTCTCAACTTAAACCTAGACTGTCTACTTTTGGACTCCCTCACCCTAGAAAAAGGACCCTGGCTATTCACATCATTCATGCCCCTCATGATTTTATAAATCTCTACAAAGTCAGTTCTCAGCCTCTGACACTCCAGGGCAAAAAGCCCTAGCCCCAGGCGGCGTGGTGGCTCAGTAGTTAGCACTGCAACCTCAGAGTGCCAGGGAACCAGGTTTGATGCCCCCATTGGGTAAATATCTGTGTGGAGTTTGCACGTTCTCCCTGTGCCTCATGGGTTTCCTTTGGGTGCTCCGGTTTCCTCCCACAGTCCAAAGATGTGCAGGCTAAGTGGATTGGCCATGGGAAAATGCGGGTTGCAGAGATAGGGTGGAGGTGTGGGTCTGGGTGAGAAGTTCTTTGGAGGATTAGTGTGGACTTGATGGGCTGAATGGCCTGCTTCCACACTGTAGGGATTCTATGATTCTATTCAGTGCCTCCCTATAACTCAAACCATCCATCCCTGGCAACATCCTTGCAAATTTTTTCTGCGCCCTCTCAAGTTTTTCAACATCCTTCCTATAGAGGGCAATGAGAATTGTACACAGTGTTCTAAAAGTGGCCTCATCAATGTCCTGTACAGCTGCAACATGAAGTGTCAAATCCTAGACTCATTGTTCTGACCAATGAAGGCAAGCTTGCCAAGTGCTGCCTTCACCACTCTACTTGTGACTCCACTTTCAAGGAACAATGCACCACACCCCTAGGGTCTTTTTGATTGGCAACATTCCCTAGGACCCTACCATTAATTGTAAACATCTTACATCAGTTTGTCTTACCAAATTGGAAGACCTCACATTTATCTAAAGTAAACTCCATCTGCTACCCCTTGGCCTATTGGCCCATCTGATCAAGCTCCCATTGTGCTCTGAGATAATTTTCTTCACTGTCGACTACACCACTTATTTTGGTGTACTCTGAAAACTTACAAACCATACCTCCTATATTCACATCCCAGCCATTTATATAAATGACAAAAAGCTGTGGGCCCAGCGCTGATCCTTGTGGCACACAATTGGTCATTGGCCTCCAGTCAGAAAAGCAACCCCCTACCACACCCTCTGTCTCCTACCTTCAGGCCAATTTTGCGTCCAGTAGGCTAGCTCCCCCTGGATCCCATGTGATCTAACTTTACTAACCAGTCTACCATGCGGAACCTTGTTAAACACTTCGCTGAAGTCCATGTAGACAATATTTACTGCTCTGCTTTCACTAATCCTCTTTGTCACCTCTTCAAAAAACTCAATCAAATTAGGGTGTCAGTGAACTTAATGAACAACATTTTTTAAAAGAAAAACTGTCTCAAAATCTAAACAGTTCACAAACAAAGCAAAAAAAACTAAACTTCTGTCCCTAAAACAAAGAAATAGAACGTCACACTTCATTTAAAAAAAGCTCTTAACAAACATTTTGATGTAGTTATATTATCTTTAGTATTTCATGTCTTCCTTCCCACTACACTGCACTTCCTTCAGCCTTTGCATGCTCATTGACAGATCACCTTGAGATAAAAGCATTTGTATCACTGTTCCCAGTTTCATTTTCCATTGGAGTCACTCATTGCCCCACTCAAAGTGTAGCTTGCAGGATCACACAGTTCTTAAACATAATCACTTTATTATACCATAAGTTATGTGAAATAGCTGAATCAAAAATTGTTATCTTTAGATATCTCTCACATTTGGAAAAAACATTCATTCCTTAGCTGAAGTAATACCGACAGTTAGGAAGGATAATTCCATCATGAATAATGTTCGAACAATACAACATCATCAAAAGCAAATTGAACACTAATGTTGCCTATTAATTTGGTCCACTTTTCATTGTCTGCATCTCTGTTGAAGACTGTGAGGGAGAGAAGGGAGATTTTTTCAATAGGGTGGCAAGAAGAGGTCACCAAGACACATGCACCAGTGAGTTGCTGCAGTTTCTGTTTACTTTTTTTCATTCATTCACGGGATGTGGGTATCACTAGCTAGACCAGCACTTATTGCCCAGAGGGCAGTTAAGAGTTTATGGGTCTGGAGTCACATGCAGGCTAGACCAAGTAATGACAATAGTTTTCTTCTCTAAAGGACATTAGTGAACCTGTCTTCATATCTGTCTGCACTGTATAACCTATGACACTTTAAACCACAAGCCATCAACATTTCTTCATTCTGTTCTCATGCAAAACAAAGGAAGTATTGAGGCACAGCTTCTACATAATGGAATACAGTCCATAGCGGAGTCTCATGTTGACCTCTTTCAGGATAAGAGCGCACCTGCCCTCCTGTCACTTTCTGATCCAATACTCTTCAGGAACCCAGACTTGCCCAGCTGATACAAAATCATCTACATATACGGTTAAATTCTCAGTAATCAAAGCTGCTTGAGATTGCCAACCATGAAAAATTGACGTACTCTGGATGGGTGGACAGCAGTTTGCCACTTCCCTGGTTCCAATGACAGATAATTAGTTTGTAGGTCCATTAAAATAGCTGAAAATGTACAAAAGCACTTAGGAATGGTGATTCAGTGATTTTAGTTCAGGATTACAATAACAAAAATTCGTTAAATCTGAGGTGGTAAATAGATGTGAAGTGAGGTCTTTTCTAGACTGCTGTTTTGTCTTCACATACTAAAATGTGGAAGATGAACACCCAAACGTAGTAATGTTTGAAGGGATTCAGTATACAACCATAGTTTATATCTGTCTTTGAAAGACAAACTAATCCCCAATTAATGCATTCTGTACAAAACAAAACATTGCAGAATTTCACTTCTCTAGAACTCTTAACAATGTCTCTGTATGAGCATTTATTATTTATAAAACATTGGCATACACCAATTTAATTACAATATATGACTCTATGACTATTCTTTCTCTGCAGCATTTCTTTCACGCAAGCAAAGTCCATCAGTAAACTTACTCCACCAACACTTTATCCCATAATAAATGATGATCTGTTTAACTTTCATTGGGTATACTAGCTTTGGTAGGCTCTTTGTGCAGAATCTCACAATATTTGAAAGTAGAATCCCATACTTGGTGCCCCAACATGAGACAGTTCTTAAAATACTTTGAACAAGGATTTTTATTTTCTAAACGTCTCAAACTAAAAGATAACTCTTCCTATTCTCACCTGTAAAATCACTGAAACCAACTGTACAAGAATACCCATCATGGAGATTAACAGGTGAACATTAACACTAAAAATGATTAGCTACTTGTTAGCTAAGTCACTAAGAGTGACCTAAAGATGAGAAATTATATACACAATTCTTCAATTCTTTAATATTTATTTGCCCTTAAAATATTCAGAACTTTAGGGTGTTTCGTCACGTGTTCTAATATGTTATTCAGTTACCCAGTACAAACATGAAGATAATACATGTTTTAAAGCTGTATTTTAAAAATTGGACAGAAAAGCCTTTAAGTATTCAGCTCTTGAGAGTTCTGAAACTCAAATTTTGAATTAAATATAGACAAATGAAGCTGGTTATGAAATTCACGCATGTTCGATAAGGATGGACTATTAATAAACAGGACTATGACACAGTGAGTAACTTGTCTTCCTGTTTCACTTTGGACAATAGCGCTATCAAAACTCAATGGGTATTAGATGAACATGAAACAGATCTCGTTGGCCTTCCATTGTGTTTCTATGATTCATCTTTCCAAACACGTAGACCTTAGCTGTCTCAAACACTCAAGTTGTGAAAAGCCACAGCACAGGATATCATTTAATTTGGAAAATTTGGACTTGTAACAGGTTACCTGAGTACCTGGTTACCAGGCAGCCATGTCTTGTTACCTGATTTTAGAAGTAACAGCAGCAGCTGTCTGAGAAAAAAAGCACCATGACGGATAACATCTGAAACATCATCTAAAATGATATCAAGCAAACTGTGGCACAATTATGCAGCCAAAATAACATTGAGCTCTACATTAAAAGAGGGAGAAAGACTCTCTTCTGACCTGGTCCAACCTAAAGTTCATCTGAGAACCAACCTGCTGGCTGTTCAACTATAAGAAACTTCTATTCCAGTTAAATCAGCAATTCATCTAAGAAACTACAAGTTTGCTTTGAAAGAAACAGAAATGATTTCCAATTGCAATTGTATTGTTTTTCTCTTTATCTATATCTAAAGTTTGTGTGTGTAATTGTGCATCTGAGAGAATCATACCTTAAATCTCCAGGACAAGTATGTGATAATAAATAATCTTTCCCTAATTCTCAATGTTTGCTGTTAGAACAAAGAACAAAGAACAAAGAACAAAGAAAATTACAGCACAGGAACAGGCCCTTCGGCCCTCCAAGCCTGATCCAATCGAGGTCCTCTGTCTAAACCTGTCATCTATTTTCTAAGGGTCTGTATCCCTTTGCTCCCTGTCCATCCATGTACCTGTCCAGATACATCTTAAAAGACACTAACATGTCTGCGTCTACCACCTCCGCTGGCAATGTGTTCCAGGCACCCACCACCCTCTGCATAAAGAACTTTCCACGCATCTCTCCCGTAAACTTTCCTCCTCTCACTTTGAACTCATGACCCCTAGTAATTGAGTCCCCCACTCTGGGAAAAAGCTTCTTGCTATCCACCTTGTCTATACCCCTTATGATTTTGTAGCCCTCAATCAGGTCCCCCCTCAATCTCCGTCTTTCTATTGAAAATAATCCTAATCTACTCAACCTTTCTTCATAGCTAGCGCCCTCCATACCAGGCAACATCCTGGTGAACCTCCTCTGCACCCTCTCCAAGGCATCCACATCCTTTTGGTAATGTGGCGACCAGAACTGTACGCAGTACTCTAAATGTGTAAAAAATAGAATGAATTAAGTTGGGGAAAAAGTACTGTGACTGTAAGAAAACACTCTAACCTCATACATAAAAATACTTTGATTATGGACAACAATAAAACACAAATTATGTCTGTGACGTATGCATGTGTGCATTGTATATGGGTATTATTATGTACTTTTGTCTGAGGGTGTTAGGATGCACATATGACTTAAACTATAGTGTATAATTTTGGGAGAAATCAGATGTATATTGTGTTTTTTTTTCTGTCAGTGACCATAGGGCACAGCCCAAATAATCTATTTCAGTGAACAGGTATTTCAGAGGTAAAAAGAGTATATGAGGTTTATACTAGGCTCCCAAGAGCAAATCTAGCTCTGTGGTATTTATGGTGTTTGATGTGGTTGCTAAAGAGCACATTATACACTGATTGTTACACCTGCTTTTGTATATAAGAGAGATCAATGGATGCTGATCTTCAACAATATAGTATTATATTCAAGGCTTGTACCACTGGAGGTTTGCTGGGAAGAAAAGAAATCTATATCCCTTATTCATTGACTGTGACAGGGCTACATCAAAGGGTCTTTATGTGACTGATGTGAGTTATATACAGCAGGTGTGTTCACTGTCACTGCTGCAGGGCTTATTCACTGCTCAGTGCCAGAGGTCAGCAATCTTGAGAGTAAGAGTTTCAAGTTCTCAATAAAACTTAGAAGTGATTTTCAGGCACAAAGAATGTCTAAAGGGCACTGCTTTTTAATATATCTGCATTTGTTCTAGCACAATTGTTCTGTGAATTTTCTTTTAAATGATCAGCATTTATGTTTTAATTGCTCAATATTAAGGAAGAAATACCTCAGTGTGGAAGAACCTTTGATTTACCAGCCTTCTCCTTGTACAGCACCAGACACTGATTTACTTTACAGCAGCGATCCCAAACCCTGTTCCTATACCTTATATCTATATGTTGGGCCTTTGTTAAAACTTTCCACCCCAATGCGGTTAAGCTGCCTTGCCTCCAAGCTAGCTTGCTCACCTCTGAATGAGAATGTTATTGACTTAATTCCAGTCCAGAATTGTGTAATCTATGTTGATTCTGTAGATTAAGAGAACACTACATTGTCAAAAGCTATTTTCTTTTGGCTGAGATGTTAAACCAACATCCTGTCTTCCTCTTGGTTGCAGATAAAAGATCATATAGGCAGCACAAGGAACAGTGGTCAGCCTTGCTGTCTCACAATGCCGGGGACCCAGATTTGATTCCATCCCTGGGTGACTGTCTGTGTGGAGTTTGCCCCTTCTCCCTGTGTCTGTGTGGGTTTCTTCTGGGTGCTCCAGTTTCCTCCCATGGTTCAACGATGTGCTGGCTAGGTGGATTAGTCATGGGAAATGCAGGGTTACAGGGACGGTGGAGGGTTGGATCTGGTTGTGGTGTTCTTCGGAAGGTGGGCATGGACTCAATGGACTGAATGGCTTGCTTCCACATTGAATGTTTTGGGACTTTGGCCAATGGGGTCCGAAGTGGAGTACAAAGCATCCAAGGGGGTTGTGTCAACATCCTTCACTGTAGCTATGCCAAGAAGGTGTAAGATCAGAAATCACATGACACCAGGTTATGGTTATTTGAAAACACAAGCTTTTGGAGCCTCGCTCCTTTTTCAGGTGTTAGGCTAAAGTTGTGTTGAAAAGTGTGGAGTCAGTCTTACTAATACAACTTCACATGTCAAAACTCTCTTACATCAGGAGCTCAGCTGAAAGAAGAGTGGATTTAAAAGTTGCAAGCATCGTCAACCATTTTTGTCGCAGCAGAATCAGAAGTGAAGAAAATTTGGGTGAGGACAGAGGCATCTACTGATTGACAAATAAGACTAATAGAAACGGTGCTGCAAGAAATGAGGCAGAGAACAGGCACAGTGGCTCAGTGGTTAGCACTGCTACCTCACAGTGTTAGGGATCTGGGTTTGGTTCCACCCTCAGTTGACTGCCTGTGTGGAGTTTTCTAAGGAAGCAGGGAGACTGCAGAAGGATTTGGTCAGGGTAGGAAGAATAGAAATGCAGATTATTTTCTAAATGGGGAAAGGCTTCAGAAATCTGAAGTACAGAGACACTAAGAAGTTGTAGTTCAGAATTTTCTTAAGTTTAAGGCGTAGGTTCATTTGACAGTTAGGAAGACAAATGCAACGTTTGTATTCATTTCGAGAGGACTAGAATGCAACAGCACAGATGTGCTGCTGAGGCTTTATAAGGCATTTGGAATATTGTGAGCAGTTTTGTGCCCCTTATCTAAGGAATGATGCGCTGATGTGGGAGGGGGTCCAGAGGACGTTCGCAAGTCTGATCCTGGGAATGAATGGCCTGTCATATGAGGAACAGTTGAGGATTCTACCTGTACTTGATTGAGTTTTGAAGTATATGGAGGGGATCTCATTGAAACTTACAGAATACTGAGGGGCCTGAATAGAGTGGATGTGGAAAAGATATTTCCATTACTAGGAGCGACTAGGACTCAAGGGTACAGCCTCAGAGTGAAGGGTCAACCCTTTAGAACTGACATGAGGAGGATTTTTTCAGTCAGAGGGTGATTAGTTAGAATTCTTTGCCACTGAAGGCTATGGAGGCCAAGTCATTGAATGTATTTAAGACAGAGATGGATAGATTCTTGATTAGTAAGACATCAAGTGTTGCAGGGAGGAGGCAGAGAATGCGGTTGAGAAACATATCAGTCATGATTCAATGGTAGAGCAGACTCGGTGGGCTGAATGGACTAATTCTGCACCTATGTACAAGGGTCTTATTAAAATAAAGCTCACCTGTAAAAGTGTGGACCTGAATTCTACTTAAATGCAGTTAATTCTAAAGTATAACATTGGTAGTGGAGGATGATTGAATCAAATTGTAAAGTTTTGGGGTGTTGGTTTTCTGAAAACCGAGCTTCATGACCAGTGGAAGAATAAAGTTACTGTGTAAACCTGGATTAATTCTTTGCCAAAAAAGACCCAGGCATGGCATTAACACTTTCACTATCATACAAAAGCAAGATAAGAAACAAAGTTTTTTTCTCAGAATTGAAAGCTGATGATTTGAACCCTGATGGAAAGTTGAACAGATTGGTAACTCTTATGGAAATAATTGGGTGGCATAATGGCTCAGTGGTTAGCACTGCTGCCTCACAGTGCCAGGATCCTGGGTTCAATTCCACCCTCAGGCAACTGTCTGTGTGGAGTTTGTGCATTCTCCCCATGTCTGTGTGGTTTCCCCTCTGGGTGCTCTGGTTTCCTCCTACTGCCCAAAGATGGGCTGGCTAGGTGGATTGGCCATGCTAAATTGCCCATAGCTTTCAGGGATTAGGTGGGTTATAGGGAATGGGTCTGGGTGGGATGCTCTGAGGACTGTTATGGACTTGTGCTGAAGAGCCTGTTTCCGCACTGTAGGGATTCTATGAATTGACCAAAAAGTTGACACACTGACTGCTCATGAGATGTGGTGAGATTTTGAAAAACTTAGGAAGACTGAGGGCAGTACAGTAGAAGAGAACATAATGGAATTAAGTAGAAACAAAAATAGAAATTTCTAGAAAAGCTTAGCAAGTCTGGCAGCATCTGTGAAGAAAAATCAGTTAACCTTCTAAGAAAGGGTCACCAGATCTTAAATGTTAACTCTGATTTATCTTCACAGATGCTGCCAGACCTGCTGAGCTTTACCAGCAATTTCTGATTTGCAGCATCTGCAGTTCTTTTGGCTTTTATGCAATTAAGTAGGTTTTATGCAAGACAGCAGAAATTTCATTTGGAAATTCCCCAGTCTGTGCTGGTATTTAAGTCATTGGATTGTGCCAAAGTATCAAGTGTAGGCAGATTATTTTTGACATAAGTTAAACGTGCAGATGAACATGCTCTGCAAGAACAAATATTGGAAGAATTAAAAAGTTCCTAGGAATGCATTCCTTCCTGGGACCATTCATTGCACAATCGGGGAAATTCAGCGATACAATGTTAACAAATTGGCAAGACCCATCTGTTTTCAGGCTGTAGGCGATAGTTTGTAAGGAGAACTGTAATTAATAAAAATGAAGACAGATGCCATTGATAATCTTAATTAAAAGTCTGAATTCAGAATTTTTTACAATAAGTGAATGACCCTCAGAAATATTCAGGATTTGATCAATTTGTATATCAAGTTTGATTGTCTTTGGTTAAAAGCAAACCCTACCATGACAGTAGACGGAGCACCTTTCAGACGTTGTTACGATGCATCAAAATGATTTTTTGTGAGCTGCGGGCCATGAATTTGAAAACATTCTCATAAATGAGATTAAAAAAGAACTCAAAATTAGAAGTCAAGCTTCTATGGCTTTTAAGTAAATTGGATTGTAAATCAGTAGAAAACATGAATCTTATTTGGTAAATGTCAGCCCTATTCCACTGGTCAAAGTAGGGATTCAAGAAGAGTTTAGCAGCTTCCAAAAGTGAAATGGAGGAATTATGAAGTCTAATTGTGCAGCTGAATTGCCTGGACACCCAAACAAGATGCCAGTTTTGATGTCTTAGAGTTGATTACAACTCTGAAAATTCCAAGATGGAAGATATTATTTGGTCAAATAAAATATTGAACAAATTAAAAATGGGGCTTTGTGTTTTGAAATTTCCATCTCTGGGAGATTTAAAGTCTAGAAGTCTATTAAGTCTTTGAAAGTACTTAACAGATGCCAGATTTATTTGATTGAATCTGTTGAATCTTTGAAAACAATAAAACAGATGGTTGGACATCTGGTTAGGCAACTTCAAAGACTCCACTGTAATGAGTTCTGTAGATTTCCTTTATTCAGTTATACAATGCTATCACATTTTAATTGCATGGCTGAATTCCAAACCCCGCTAACAAATTGCTCAGCAAGGATGGGACTGTGTACTTTGATTGATTGACAGTTTTATGAGTAGCTGATAAGATTAAATGTTTTGAATGTTTTTGCTTATTTTGACCTTAATGTACATTTGAGAGGAAAAAATGTTTTCAGTTGTTCAGTTGCTGTGTGTGTGATTGACAGTATTGTGAACTTCTAAGAGGGCAATTCTTGTCAATTGGAGTATAAATGGATTTTTCTTTTATTTCCTTACTATATGAAATACTTTCCTCATATGTTCTGTACATATTGAATATTAGGTGAGGCATGCAAGCGGGTGGGACATGATGTGTGAAACCTAGGGAACCTAACAGTAACAAATATAACTGAGACAATGTCCCAATAAACAGAAATAGGCTCACTAAACTAGTGGCATTTGCATCCACCTATTTCTGTTACCATCTCAGGCCTACTTTCCAAAACCATGGACATGAGTCAAACTCATCCCCTGAGTCTGGAAGATTAAACCTCTATGTGAAATAGTTGACTTCAGAGATCTAGAAATGACATGACTCAAAGTGGAAAATCGGGCTACATAATGATATCATAGCCCTAAGTCTGAGCTATGAAAGCAGGACTCCATTAGAGGAAGCCGGACCTTCAATAATATCCATATCATGTTTTACCTTCCAGTGAAAGCTGATCTTTCTGAAGAAATTGGCAAAGGTGAGTAATGGAAACTTTCGACATCCTCAGCCATCTCTGACATTGTCTTTCTGATATTTGAAGGTACTTGTGCAGCCTGTGATGTATTTAAGTATGTATTGTGTTTAGAGGTCAGGCTGGCTTCTTTTTGGCAGCATCCTGAACAACCGCACCTTTACTAGTGCTCTTTATTGATGCTTTGGCCATTGCTGGCCTGTCACTGGACCAGGACCAGCCCAGGGGTATTTGGTACTTTTAGTACTTTAGATAAATGTTAAGTTTGCCACCCATCTCCATAAAACCGCTATTAGCTCTCAAAAATGAATTGCTCATAGGTATCTGTTGTACCCTGCAGAACCCTGTTTCCTTGACACAACTCACTACATTCATATGCTGCTGAGCATTTTGTGGGACCTCAAAATCTGCAACACCTTGAACTGTTTTGGCATGGTTGGTAATATGAAGTGGCATTGTACAACTAACTTTTCCTCACATGCTTCATAGAGAAATAAGTAAAAGAAAACAATTAAAATGACATTTTTGCAATTATATTACATGAGGACTTAAATACCAGAAACTTGGAACTTGGGAGAGACACTGACATAATTTTATAAAATTATGACATTTACTAATTTTATAAAAATAGTGGGATGTGCAAATATACAATTGACAACCAACATTCCTGTTCACCATGCAATCTCTCTACAAACCACCTCCATCAGGATGGTCTGAAGGCTTTCCACATTTTCCTTGGAAAGACAGCTGCATAATCCCCATCCACCACCACCTGACTAGGCTTGTTTTCACTTTGAACAACTTTTCTTTTAACTTGTCTCACTTTCTCCAAGTCAAAAGTACGGCAATGGGTACATGCATAGGTTCCAGTTATGCCCGTGTCTTTGTGGCATGCATGGGATATTCCATGTTCCAGTCCTACTCAGGCCCTCACCCACAACTCTTTCTCTTGTACATTGATGATGTCATCAGTGCTGCCCCCTGCACTCATCCAGAATTGAAAAAGTATTTCAATTTTGCTTCCAATTTCCTTCCTTCTCTCACCTTCACCTAATTCTCCATCTGATTCTCCCCATTCGTCCCTTGACTTCACTGTTTCTATCTCTGCAGATAAGTTGTCGATTACAACCACATTAAGTCCACAGTTATGTTAACTATAGTTCCTCACAATCTACATCCTGCAAGGACACTATTCCATTCTTTCAGTTTTTCTGTCATTGTCACATTTATTCTGATGATGTCACCTTTTATCAGGGTGCCTTTGACATGCCCTCCTTTTTTATCAACCGAGAATTCCCCACCACACCTCCCCCACCTGGCCACACACATACACTGATAAGGCCCTCAACTATCATTGATTCATATCTTGCACCTCTTCCCTCATCCCTTCCCCTCCCCTCCAGAACAATGACAGGGCTTGCCTTGTCTCATTTTCCACCTACTAGTCTCTGGATCCGTAGGATCACCCTTCGCCATTTCCATCATGCCTAACAGGATGCGACTTCCAAACATTTCTACCTTTTCCCTGCACTGTAAGGGAGTTTTTGTTCCATGACACCCTGACCCATTCTTTCATCATTGCTGACACTTCCTCTCTCCACCATGACGCCATCCCATACAATTGCAGAACGTGTAATACTTACCCATTCATCTCCTCCATCCATATCATCAAAGGCTGTAAACATGCCTTCCATCTGAAGCAGTGTTTTACTTCTGCTTCTTTCAAAAGGCAGCAGTTTCAGCAGCAGCCACCGTATCTGCAGCATCGGCGCCAAGAACAGACAGCTGAGGTCTCCTGAAAAGTGAGATAAGTGAAGGACTCATCCAAGATTGTTGAACTTTTAAATTATTCCATTATTTTTATAGTTTAAACTACGGAAGACTTTACTGTAAACTATTACTTATTTCTTGATTTTTCTACTATTCTCTGAAGTAATGCTTAACGTTTTAATTCTTGTTTCTTTTGGTACTTGATACCTAAGCTTTTTTTGAACCTAGGCACCTTGGTACCTAAGATGGTGCCATGTCTGGCGAAATTATACACTTTTCACTGTCCTCCTGTACTTCTGTACTTGAGTACACGTGACAATAAAATCTAAAATCTAATCTAGTCCACTGTATTTGCTGCTCACAATGTGGTCTCCTTTACATTTGCAAGACCAAATAGAGACTGGGTGAGTGCTTTGCAGAACGCCTCTGATCTGTCTGTATGATTCACCCTGGACATCTAGTTACCTCCCTTTTCAATAAATCACTTTCTCCCATGCTAATATTTTCCTCCTGGGCCTGCTACAGTGTTCCAATGAAGTTCAATCCAAGCTGGAGGAACAGCACCTCAGTTTTTGTTAAGCACTCTGGAGCCTTGATGCCTTAATATTGAGTTGCACAATTTCAGTGCATGACTTCCTACTTCATTTTTCTTACAGCCACACCCTCCCTGGCAGTGTCTTGTTGACTTTGCTGACTGCAGAGTGGGCCCATTTTCTGCTTTTCACAGCTAAGATTTACACCTAATTTACATACCTACATATACTTCTTTACCACCATTATGGCTGCCTTTGCCTTTTGTTCAGGGCACACTCACTATCTGTTCCATTTGGTCCTCCTCCCCCTCTGTCACGAGAACCAAATCCATACTTTTTCCTCCTCAGTTCTGAGGAAGGGTCACCAGACAAAATGTTAACTCTGACTTTTTCTTCACAGATGCTGTCAGACCTGCTGAGCTTTTCCAGCAATTTCTGTTTTTGTCCCTGATTGAGAGCTTCCGTGGAGTCGGCGGCCTCCAACTGTTCGGCGGCGGGAGTTGAGAGAGTGCGAGGGGACTGCTGCCTTTCACTTAGAGGGACTTGCCTCGTGGAGTCGGCGGCCTCTGTTTGTTCAGTGGCGGGAGTGGGGAGAGAGTGCGAGGGGACTGCTGGGAAGGTTTAGTAGGGCGGACACAGGACGGCTGAGTAAGTAAGGTAATATATTTGGGCAGTTGCTTTAACCTGAAACGCTACTTAGGTAGTGTCTCCCACCCATCCTCCTGCTCTAACCAAAAAAAAGGTTCTGAGCGCCGATTTGATAAGGTTACTAGTTTTTTTTTCTTTCTCAATAGTCTGTTTGGGAATTCAGAATAGTGGGAATGGATGTTAGGGCAGTTGCATGCTCCTCCTGTAGAATGTGAGAGGTAAGGGTCACCACTAGTGTCTCCACTGACTTCATCAGCGGGAAGTGCACCCAACTCCAGCTCCTCGGAAACCGCGTTAGGGAAATGGAGCCGGAGCTGGATGAACTTCGGATCATTTGGGAGGCTGAGGGGTAATTGTGAGGAGATACAGGGAGGTAGTCACACTTCAGGTACAGGGAAAAGGTAGATGGGTTACAGTCAGGGGACAGAAAAGGAACAGGCAGACAGTGCAGGATCCTCTGTGGCCGTTCCCCTCAATAACAAGTATACTGTTTTGGATACTGTTGGGGGGGACGACTTAACAGGGGTAAGCCATGGGGTACAGGTCTCTGGCACAGAGTCTATCCCTGTTGCTCAGAACAGAAGGGGGGAGAGGAGGAGAGCATTAGTCACTGGGGACTCCATAGCTAGGGGGACAGATAGGAGATTCTGTGGGAACAAGAGAGACTCGTGGTTGGTGTGTTGCCTCCCAGGTGCCAGGGTCCGTGATGTCTCGGATCGTGTTTTCAGGATCCTTAAAGGGGAGGGGGAGCAGCCCCAAGTCGTGGTCCACATAGGCACCAAAGACATAGGTAGGAAAAGGGATGGGGTTGTAAGGCAGAAATTCAAGGAGCTAGGTGGAAGCTTAGAGCTAGAACAAGAAGAGTTGTTATCTCTGGTCTGTTACCCGTGCCACATGCTAGCAAGGTGAGGAATAGGGAGAGAGAGCAGTTGAACACGTGGCTACACGGATGGTGCAGGAGGGAGGGATTCAGATACCTGGATAATTGGAGCTCATTCTGGGGTAGGTGGGACCTCTACAAACGGGATGGTCTACTCCTGAACCAGAGGGGTACCAATATCCTGGGGGGGAAATTTGCTAATGCTTTTAGGGAGGGTTTAAAATAATTCAGCAGGGGGGTGGGAACCTGAATTGTAGTTCCACTGAACAGGAGGTTGAGAGTAGTGAGGTCATGAATAAGGTTTCAAGGTTGCAGGAGTGTACCGGCAGGCAAGAAGGTGGTTTGAAGTGTGTTTACTTCAACGCCAGGAGCATCCGGAATAAGCTGGGTGAACTTGCAGCATGGGTTGGTACCTGGGACTTTGATGTTGTTGCCATTTCGGAGACACGGATAGAGAAGGGACAAGAATGGTTGTAGCAGGTTCTGGGGTTTAGATGTTTCAGTAAGATCAGGGAAGGTGGTAAAAGAGGGGGAGATGTGGCATTGTTAGTCAAGGACAGTATTATGGTGGCAGAAAGGATGTTTGATGAGGACTCGTCTACTGAGGTAGTTTGGGCTGAGGTTAGAAACAGGAAAGGAGAGGTCACCCTGTTGGGAATTTTGTACAGGCCTCCGAAAAGTTCCAGAGATGTAGAGGAAAGGATTGCAAAGATGATTCTGGATAGGAGCGAAAGTAACAGGGTAGTTGTTATGGGAGACTTTAACTTTCCAAATATTGACTAGAAACACTATAGTTTGAGTACTTTAGATGGGTCAGTTTTTGTCCAATGTGTGCAGGAGGGTTTCCTGACACAGTATGTAGACAGGCCAACAAGAGGCGATGCCACATTGGATTTGGTATTGGGTAATGAACCAGGCCAGGTGTTAGAATTGGAGGTAGGTGAGCACTTCGGTGATAGTGACCACAATTTGTTTACTTTAGCGATGAAAAGGGATACGTATATATCGCAGGGCAAGAGTTATAGCTGGGGGAAAGGCAATTATGAGGCGATTAGGCAAGGTTTAGGATGCACAGGATGGGGAAGGAAGCTGCAAGGCCTGGGCACAATTGAAATGTGGAGCTTGTTCAAGGAACAGCTACTGCGTGTCCTTGATAATTATGTACCTGTCAGGCAGGAAGGAAGCGGTCGAGCGAGGGAACCGTGGTTTACTAAAGAAGTTGAATCTCTTGTCAAGAGGAAGAAGGAGGCTTATGTAAAGATGAGGCGTGAAGGCTCAGTTAGGGCGCTTGAGAGTTACAAGTTAGCCAGGAAGGACCTAAGGAGAGAGCTAAGAAGAGCCAGGAGGGGATATGAGAAGTCCTTGGCAGGTAGGATCAAGGAAAACCATTAAGCATTCTATAGGTATGTCAGGAACAAAAGAATGACTAGAGTAAGATTAGGGCCAGTCAAGGAGAGTAGCGGGAAGTTGTGCGTGGAGTCCGAAGAGATAGGAGAGGTGCTAAATGAATATTTTTCATCAGTATTCACACATGAAAAAGACAATCTTGTCGAGGAGAATGCTGAGATACAGGCTATTAGACTAGACAGGACTGAGGTTCACAAGGAGAATGTGTTAGTAATTCTGGAAAGTGTGAAAATAGATAAGTCCCCTGGGCCGGATGGGATCTATCCTAGGATTCTCTGGGAAGCTAGGGAGGAGATTGCAGAGCCTTTGGCTTTGATCTTTATGTCGTCATTGTCTACAGGAATAGTGCCAGAAGACTGGAGGATAGCAAATGTTGTCGCCTTGTTCAAGAAGGGGAGTAGAGACAACCCTGGTACTTATAGACCAGTGAGCCTTACTTCGGTTGTGGGTAAAGTGTTGGAAGGGATTATAAGAGATAGGATTTATAATCATCTAGAAAGGAATAATTTGATTAGGGATAGACAACACGGTTTTGTGAAGAGTAGGTCGTGCCTCACAAACCTTATTGAATTCTTTGAGAAGGTGACCGAACTGGTGAATGAGGGTAAAGTGGTTGATGTGGTGTATATGGATTTCAGTAAAGCGTTTGATAAGGTTCCCCACGGTAGGCTATTGCAGAAAATACAGAGGCGTTGGATCGAGGGTGATTTAGCGGTTTGGATCAGAAATTGGCTAGCTGTAAGAAGACAGAGGGTGATGGTCGATGGGAAATGTTCATCCTGGAGTTCAGTTACTAGTGGTGTACCGCAAGGATCTGTTTTGGGGCCACTGCTGTTTTTCATTTTTATAAATGATCTGGATGAGGGCGTAGAAGGATGGGTTCGTAAATTTGCGGATGACACTAAAGTCGGTGGAGTTGTGGATAGTGCAGAAGGATGTTGCAGGTTACAGAGGGACATAGATAAGCTGCAGAGCTGGGCTGAGAGATGGAAAATGGAGTTTAATGTGGAAAAGTGTGAGGTGATTCACTTTGGAAGGAGTAACAGGAATACAGAGTACAGGGCTAATGGTAAGATTCTTGGTGGTGTGGATGAGCAGAGAGATCTCGGTGTCCGTGTGCATAGATCCCTGAAAGTTGCCACCCAGGTTGATAGGGTTGTTAGGAAGGCGTATGGTGTGTTAGGTTTTATTGATAGAGGGATTGAGTTTCGGAGCCGTGAGGTCACGTTGCAGCTGTACAAAACTCTGGTGCGGCCGCACTTGGAGTATTGCGTGCAGTTCTGGTCGCCGCGTTGTAGGGAGGATGTGGAAGCATTGGAAAGGGTGCAGAGGAGATTTACCAGGATGTTGCCTGGTATGGAGGGAAGGTCTTATGAGGAAAGGCTGAGAGACTTGATGCTGTTTTCGTTAGAGAGAAGAAGGTTAAGAGGTGACTTAATAGAGACATACAAGATGATCAGAGGATTAGATCGGGTGGACAGTGAGAGCCTTTTTCCTCGGATGGTGACGGCTTGCACGAGGGGACATAGCTTTACATTGAGGGGTGATAGATATAGGACAGATGTCAGAGGTAGGTTCTTTACTCAGAGTAGTAAAGGCCTGGAATGCCTTGCCTGCAACAGTCGTAGACTTGCCAACTTTAAGGACATTTAAATGGTCATTGGATAAACATATGGATGATAAGGGAATAGTGTAGGTTAGATGGGCTTCAGATTGGTTTCACAGGTCTGCGCAACATCGAAGGCCGAAGGGCCTGTACTGCGCCATAATGTTCTATGTTCTAAGTTCTATGTTCCGCAGGTTTTTATTTTGTTCCATACTTTTCGAGATCACTTCAGTTCAAAAGAAGAATCATACTTGACTTGAAATGCTATCCCTGTTTTTTGTTCCACAGATGCTGCCAGACCTGCCGATTTTATTCCACATTTGCTATTTTTATTTCAGAATCCCAGCAACTTCAGTATTATGCTTTTATTTGGATTATATTGGCAAAGCTGGGTGACCACAATTGACTTTGCAAGACTTATAAAACAATGATTAAGATAAAATGGTACCAATATTTCTAAGAGGAAAACACAGCTGGAATAGTGGGCACAATCCCTTCCTTTAAGCATGAATAATTTAACACGATGGAAAGTGGAAATATATTTGCTATTTGCTCATCACTACAACATCTGGCCAGCGTTCAGTTCTATTTCATTTATAAGTTGGGTTGATTTTAGTGGTCCTATCCCACCCAAACCCTAAGGTAGTAGGTGACCACCCAGTCTGTTTAGTGAACACTGAGCCCAGTCCTGAGTCATTCTCTGTTGGTACTTCTGTAGATGTCTATGCTTACAGGAACTGATACTTGTTAAGAATGAGGAAATCTCCCTTTGTCCAAATTCTTTGTTGTCCAAGGTTGCAAGTTTTCTTCCGACAGGGTGTTTATCTGATATGGCAATGCTTCTGTTATCTCCTGGATCACAGGAAACAGGCCATGAAAAGACCAACAGACATGTACCAACAAAAATATCATATATTTCAACTGATCCAAGGTAAGATGGTGTATCAGATTTTATATCCTCATGATGTAGTAATAATGTCACGAGCATCCTTCTTAAAGGTATTCTGGCATACCAACCATGAAACATCATACTACAGGGAGCTCTATGCTTAGCACTGGTAACAACCTGGACTCCATCCATCCTGCTGTATCCAAGTTTATCTTTGAGGCTCATTGTAGGTTGACACAACAAAGTCAATAGAGATGCACACAGTGTCTCTAGAACTGGAAGCTACCATTCCGTGCCCTGTCTCAATGTCTTTTGATTCTCTCCATCATTGTCTTCTATCTATTATCCTTGACCTTCCTCTGCTACCCTCAACAATCAGGAGTTCAACAATATTCCCTTGACATTTTTTTGTGTCAAACATGACCGAGTGTTGTCCATATGTTAACTTTTATAATGTATAACATAAATAACGGATTCTACGTTGAGATTGATATCTTGAAGTTTATTAATAACACTATTTATATTGCTATACTATAGCTTAGGTCTTTACTTACCCATGTTACTTTGTATTACATATACATAACTGGCTGACTAAACACACTGCAATGAATCTATTGCTATAAGAGCCTGATTGAAAACCTTCATATTGGAATGTTACATGTCATAATGTCATGTAACTGTCTTAAAGATAGACTGCCTGGCTGGTCTGGAAACTACGTAATTACACACACATATCCCCATTTTCCCTTTAAAGAATGGGAACCTTCAAACGTTTACAAAGCCGTATATAGATACTTTGTCTCTACGCATTTAAGTAACACCTTGATAGGTGTACAACATAATTAGGTGCAGTCCTTGTACAGTTATCACAACTTGGCTATATAGCATCACCCAGCAGTGTGCTGACTATCATTGCAAATTGATGTGTATCATTTGTCATAGATGCTGTTGTTTGGCATGATATCTTCAATATACATGACTTCATCCTATATGTTGAGTGTTGGTGATATGCAGTTATGACAGATATGTTGTTTATTTCTTTGCAGGACTTGAACATTGCTCAATAGTATATCACCATGAACTAAGTTTGATACAACAATGTGGCATCTTTACGCAAATCCATGATTCCATATGAAAATCATGAACACTTATGCTTTGTCCTGTGCAAGTTAGGATAACAGTATTCATGCAGCTATCTGAAAATTTTGGCATGCCACTTTTTATTTGACCATAATGGATTTTAATGTACAAATAGTGCATGCTGTGAGATTGTTTGACTGAAGGTAGTGAGGAGAAGAGGTAATACATTATCTCATATGGAAGGAGGCACTCTTGATTGTTGAAGTTGTTGGAGTTGAAAAATTTCACACAACTTGATTAGTTGTTCAATGCCCTTATTAATGCAGGGCTATAAAATAGATTCTTGTTTTTTTTCTATGCCAATGTGACATATATATATAGGCTCTAGCATGTCTTGATTTAAACTTTGTGGAGTCACCAGTTGTTTGCCTTTGAAGATTATATTCCTAGAGAGTACTATTTTGCCTCCAAATGATTAAAAATAATCTACTTACTTAGTAGATTAAGTACTAATGATGATGATCTTTTTGAACTGCTGCATCTGGCCATCATTTTATTACCTCATAGATCATAATATTCTGCCTTTACAGCACGCAAAACAATTCTTTACGCTGTATCTATGTACATGTGACAATAATAAATCAAATCAAATCAAATATTCACTAGATAGGTGCAAGCTGGTAGACCAATAATAGAAGATCCTGCTTTATCAATGATGCAACCAGTTTCAGGTACTCATCCCAATGAGCAACTTTGTTATTTAAGATGGATAATGTCAATGCAAAGGACATTAGACCCACTGTAAGCAGTTTGCTTATTTTATGTGGACTGCGCTACACTGTGCCAGTTTTTGAGTACATCTTTTACAAAATTCATAACGGAATGATATTTACACTTATACTAGTGTCAGTTTCGGTATTTAGTGCACATTGTTCATTCCTTTTGGTATATATCACTTAGATGACTGCATCCATGTGGTATGTCAAGTTTGCCACAGATTGGGATCTGTAAATTGTGACATTGCAGGTACTTTTTGGACTTCATTAGCATGCTGGTAATTCCACAAAGGATTTAATGGGTGTAGAAATAATAACTAGTTCTGTAAGCCTTTCACATTCTGTATTTTCATGTCAAAATCTGCATTAGCTGATTAATGGTCATCTGGCTGTTGGAATGACGTGAATTCAAGACTATGTTGACTTGAACTTTAAGTTAGTCTTCAAAACATTGAAAGTTTCTCAAGATTTTTGCAGTCATACCTCAGGCTTACACATAGTCTAGGTTCTGTGCTTACTGAGGTTACTGTACATTACATACACATAGCTGACTGAATTCACCACACTGACTCTGTTCCACTAAGCATCTTACTAACGGCAAGTTAAGTGCCTTTATACTGAAATGTCTCATGTCACATCATTTCACTATCTTGAAAGTATACTGCCTGTAAAGTCTGTAATCTGTGCAACAACGTAACACTCTGTGAATGGTAACATACAAACTGCAGATAAATGAAGTGATTCTAATTTGGGGTACTGATACATCTTCTCATTGGAATGTTGTGCCTGCAGATTCATGAGCATATAGTGAATGGCTCCCTGCGCCATGGGAAATCCAACTATTCTGGTAAAACAGCATGCCCCTTGTGCTCCTCTTGGCTTATGAGGAAACAACGGGCGGTACGGTGGCTCAGTGGTTAGCACTGCTGCCTCACAGCACAGGTAACCCAGGTTTGAGTCCAGCCTCAGGTGATGCATGTGTGGAGTTTGTATCTTCTCCCCATGTATGAGTGTGTTTCTGCCAGGTGCTCTGGTTTCCTCCCACAATCCAAAGACGTGCAGGTTAGGTGGATTGGCCATGCTAAATTGCTCATAATTTGCAGGTTAATAGATTAGCCATGAGAAATGCAGGATTACAGTGTCTATGCGGGATGCTCTCCAGAAGGTCAATGTGGACTCAATGGGCTGAATAGCCTGTTTCCACACTGTAGGGATTCAATGAACTGAAGATTTTGTTTCTTGCATATGAGACGTTTGTTTCCACCTGACACAGCAACGCATGTTAAACTGGAAGATGTTGGTAATCTTTGTGGTCCCAGCCTTCAAGGATCCTGAGGTACAGAAGTTAAGGAGCACAGTGATCTTGGCAGCCCCTGGCAACATCCTCAATGTTCTATTGTATGGCTGTGAGTCTGGTTAAAGTGGGTGATACAATTCAGTGATCATCTCGTGGTGAAATGCAGCAACCATAGACACTACTGTGGCTTACATGGAAGTAGAAAAAGTGCATTGTGAATATCTTGGGGTGAATTTGTATTTGCAGATACATTCTATTTTATTCAAAAAGCACACAATTTATAGACAGTCAGTCAGTGTGGCATCTTATAAATTCCTAGTTGAGAAATAAAATCAGTCTGACTCCAAACCAAAATATGAACAGATTCTAAACAAGACCTCACACTTAACATGCATTGTCCAACCTAAAATGTCACCTCTTCTTTACACTGATAAAACCTTTGGTTCATTCAGGATAATGACTTGAAAGGAATTTGGGGATTTACATATGCATATTAATCAATTAAAAACTTCTAACTGATTAAAAAATTAACAGCATCTTAGGTTTGTTTAATGTATCCTCTTCAGTGGTGAAACCCTTTGATCTTTTACTTATAAATTCTTGCCTGATACTACCTCTCTCACTAACTCCTGAAGAAGGAGTGAGGCTCTGAAACCTTGTGTTTTTAAATAAACCTGCTGGACTATAACTTGGTGTCGTGTGATTTCTGACTTTGTGGGCGTAGTCCGAGAGATTTTTTTTATTCATTAACGGGATGAGGGCGTCGCTGGCTAGGCTGCATTAATTCCCCATCCCTAATTGCCCAGAAGGCAGTTAAGAGTTAACCACATTGCTGTGGTTCTGGAGTTGCCATGTAGGCCAGACCAGGTAAAGATGGCAGTCCCCTCCCAGGGAAATAATGTCCCTTAAGGATATTAGAGAACCAGATGGGTTTTTCCAACAATTGACAATGGATTCACAGTCATCATTAGACTAATTCCAGATATTTATTGAATTCAAATTCCACCATCTGCCATGGCAGGATTTGAACCTGGGTCCCAATTGTTATCTGGGTCGCCGGATTAACAGTCCAGCGATAATACCACTAGGCCATGATGTATGGAGTAGTGCACAGGAAGGAGTTCCCTTTCCAGGACTAGCAGGGGCCATGACAACATGGCCTGAGGTTGCCACCCTTATTGAAGCAGTCTAAGCCACCTGGAGGAATGACCAGCAGTGTCGGAAGTAAGTCAATGTCTTTATCCATTATGTACAACTAGGGTGGCATGGTGGCTGAATGGTCAGCACTGTTGCCTCACAGTGCCAGGTTTGATTCCAGCCTCAGGTAACTGTCTGTGTGGTGTTTGCATTTCTCCCCACGTCTGCATGGGTTTCTTCCAGGTGCTCCAGTTTCCTCCCACAGCCCAAACATATCCAGGTTAGATGGATTGACCATGCTAAGTTGACCTGTGGTGTCCAGGAATGTACAAGTTAGGTGGATTAGCCATGGTGAATACAGGGATAGGGTAGGGGTCTGGGGGGTGCTTTTCAGAGGGTTGGTGTAGACTCAATGGGCTGAATGGCCTCTTTCTGCACTGTAGGGGTTCTATCACTATTCCATCTGCTATCTCACATTCACTCCACTTGTGTTATTGCTCCCACTTACCACTAAGTCTCATGCTCTGCCACTCTCACTAATGCATGCAATATATTCCCCACTCACTTCAACCCTCCCAAACTGCAACACCACTAGTCCTGCGTGCCCTCTGCACTGCCAAATCACTTGCCCAGGAGTGAATTTTGTGGATAGTACATCTTGTGTGTTGGTGACAAAGGCAATAAATATTGAAGAGTGCCAATCCGCCAGGCTACTTTATCCTGTATGGTGTCAAGATTCTTTAGTTTTATTGGAGCTGCACTTATTCAGGCAAGTGGAGAGAATTACATCACATTCCTGACTCATTCCTCAAAGATGATTGATAGGCCACTGGGGAGACAGGAGGTGAGTTACTCATTGCCGGATTCCTGGTCTCTGACCTACTCTTGTAGCCATCATATAGCTAAATATGGCTTTTCCAGTTCAATTTCTGGTCAATGGTAAGCCGAAGAATGTTGATAATACAGCATTCAGCAACAATACTGCCATTGAACACCAAAGGGTGATTGTTAGATTCCACTTTGTTAGGGAAGATTATTGCTGGGCACCTGTGTGGCACACATTTACTTGCCACTTATCAGCTCAAACCTTCATTTTGGCAGATCTTGCTTGCATGTGGACTTGGACTGTTTCAGTATCTGAGGAGTCACGAATGATGCTTAATATTGTGGAACTATCAGTGAACATGTCCACTCTTGACCTTATGATGAAGGGAATGTCATTGATGAAGCAGCTATAGAAGGTTGGACCTAGGACACTACGCTGAGGAACTCCAGCAGAGATGTCCTGGAACTGAGATGTTTGACCTCCAAAAACCACAACAAACTTTTGTTTTGTTTGATACAACTCCAACCTGTAGGGAGTTTTCCCACATTCCCTATTGATTCCAGGTTTACTGGGGTACCTTGATGCAAAGTCAAATGCTGCCTTGATGTCAAGGGTGTACTCTCGCCTCATTTCTGGAGTTCAGCTCTTTCGTCAAGGAAGCATGGGTGAAAAAAGAAGGGGAGCCAGTTTGTCCCTTTAATCTACGCATTTAACAATTTGGGAAATCCTGACTGGAACTGTAACAACTGTGGGGCACATCTAGATCTGGCTGTGCCACTTGTATCATTGCAGCTCTGACAGCACTCAAGAAGCTCAACATGATCCAAGACAAAGTAACTTGTTTAATTGTCACCCCATCCACCAAATTCTATTATGACAGAAAAAGCAAGCCAAATCAAGTCAGCCTCACTATCACCTGATTCACAACACAGTGAAATTAAAACATTCAATGACACTCAAAAACTGCCCAATTGTTCCTAACGAGTTTTTATGAATAAGAAATTTTGGAGCCCAAGTTTGTAATTAAAAAGTGAACACATTATTATTAATAATGTATCTTCAGCAGAACACAGACAAACAATAAAGGAATCTAATTAATATCGATGATCTAAAGCACAATCTTCTCTTGATCATAAATCCCCACTCATATAAAGACAGACAGATAAAGTTAATAGATAGATTTAAAAGAAAATAAAAAACAGTTGTAATCTGACAGCTCAATTAATTGTTTCAAATGATGGATATCAGGCCTTCATGAAATTCTTGGACAATTGGTTTGTTCACAGGCAAATAGAACTGAATGTCTTGCTTTTCAGATTGAAGAAGTTGGCTAAAGGAGTTGTTTGAAGTAGGAATTCTATGGTGAGTAACTCATGTCATTTCTCCCCAAAGCCTGTTTACTGTTAATGCAAACAGTTTCAGTAGCCTTCTAGAAACATTTACTTATTTCTTGTAGACTGGATTCTAGAGAGAAAGGAACCAGAGAGAACACAAAACAAAGCATCAAAGTCTCTGGAATTTTCCAAAAATCACACTGCCTCTTCCTAAAACCCAGTCAGAACCAGCTCTCTCTTTTCAATCAGCAGTGGTTGGCTGGCTAGCTCTGGTTCTCTCTTGATTGACCAATTCAGCCGCCAGCTGCCAGCCCTGAGCATAGCAACATATCAGTGCTGATACATCTACAGTGTCCTTAGATCAGCAATTATGTTGCATTATTTTCCAGGTCAGGTCCCAACAGAAAGCATCTGTCTTTGTTCTATTTTAAAATAAGTTACTGTTCAAAGTTCAATTCTTTACTTGAGCTCACAGTTACAAACTGAAGAAAATGAGAAAAATGGAAGAAAAGTAGTGATAGCTTTATTCCCTGATACACAGAGGGAGCAGTAGGCCCCATCTACAAGATGCACTGTAGCAATTCACCACAGTTCTATTGACAGCATCTTCCAAACTTTTGACTAGTACCGCCTAGAAGGACAAGGGCAGCGGAACCATGGGAGCAAAATGAGTTGTAAACTTCCCACAAACTATTCTGGCTTGGAAATATATCTCGATTTCTTCATTGTTTCTAGGTCAAAGGCCTAAAACTTCCCTCCTAACAGCACTGTGGTTTTCCATACCCTCCATGGACTGCAGGGTTGGTCACTTGAGTGTTGTCAGAGCTGCAATGATACAAGTGGCACAGCCAGATCTAGATGTGCCCCACAGTTGTTACAGTTCTAGTCAGGATTTCCCAAATTGTTATTTCAATGTCATTTTGTGAAGGTCAATAAATGCTGAAACAAAAACAGAGGTTTCTGGAGAAAATCATTAGATCTGGCAGTATCTGTGGAGAGAAAGCAGAGTCAAAGGACTAGGAAAGTGTGATGTGTATGCTGAAGATGGGGGAAGGAGGAGAAGGAGTAAATGATAAGTGGAAACAGTGCCCAGAGAGAGAAAACAGCTGTTGGGCAGATGAACAAATAGCTAATGGTAAGCTGGAGAGGAAGTCTGTCCATTTTTACCTACCATTTACTCCTTAGCCTCTGCCACCTTTTCCAAGCTGCAAACAATTCAGAAGATGGATCACAAGACCCAAAACATTAACTTTGCTTTCTCTCCACAGATGCTGCCAGACCTGCCAAATTTCTCCAGTGATTATTGTTTTTGTTCCAATAAATTCTGGCTTTTTTTAAACAATAATCATATTCCATGAATGAATAAATAAAGTAAAAGTATTGCATGGAAATATTAAGGAGGCTTCAATGAAGGATAGGAAATAGTATTTGAGTTATGCCTTATTGGTCTTCGGAAATATTGAATAGGTCAGTTCAAAATCGTAAGCTGTGACTTTTAATCTGTCTCAAGTTTCCAACTGGAAGATTTTCATTGTTTCGGTAATTTTCATAACAATTTTCCCCTTCAATTTTTCTTTGGCTCATAAAATACTGATTCATTTTGAGCGAGAGAGATTGTGAAGCATTTCAAGTGGATACAGACTTATTAGTGGAACCTTCAGACAAGCAGCAAGAATGACGTAAATTGGAAGACAAAACAAAACAAATTCAAACCCTGATACAAATTATTTCCAATATTTACTGACTTTATCAACACTGTTAACATTGCAAGAGAGAAAAAGGATTGGAGGTAAGTGGTGTATGCTTGTTTAAACTTCCCACATGTTCCTCCTCAATTTGCTACTTTATGCATGATTACAGTGTGCATCCTATAGTGAAATCTGCTGCTGACTGACTGTACGTTCAATGGGGTGCCACCTGAATGATGCACATGATGTACAATTTGCCTGCGCTTAAGGGCAGCCTGCCTATTCTGAGCACAACCGACAGTAGTCTCATCAGAATGAATTAGTTTGCATTGCGTCAGTAAGATGGCTGCCTGCAGTGTGTGTGCTTCAGATCAGGAAGGACATTTGTCCATGCTTGCATTCCAATCCAAACACTGCCCTTCTTAAAGGTGAAGCACACACAAGCTATAATAGTTGATAAAACAGTCTTTCTTTGGTGGAAGCCAAAAAAGCTGTTTACGGGATCATAGCCATAGAAACAGCTTCTGGGTATCTGAATGCAGCACTGGCGGCCTTTCTGATGGAATTGGAAAGAAGGAATGAGGACTGGATTCCCTCAAAGCATATATTATGATTGGAATGGGGTCATTTGGCCACGGAGGTGAATTTCCAGAGTCTGGCCCCAAGAACTGGTTGTAGTGCCAGAGAGCAACATCAGTGATCTTACACTTACGGTCAAGAGCATTGAATGCATCTTTATGTACCATTATTTACGCACCATATCGTCAACCTCTGCACAATGCATGACAGTTCCAACATTTTAACCTTTAGTAATCAGGACTCATGCCTACCACTTCCATGCTTTATCTCACCCTCACACACTTGACAATGCTTTTATCCTTACATCCTCTTGTACCTTCCAGCAGTTCAGTTATGGCAGGGACATCACCCAAACAGACTGTGACACACTCACTACATTCTTCCCTCACTGCTGCAGGACAAGGTCATAAATTACTACGGGGAGCAGTAAGAATACAGTTAGAGGACAGACTCACCTTAATGCCCTGAGCCCTTTGAATGAGGTGTTGCTGCTAATTATAAGGCTGGTAGTAACTGGGCTAGTTGGCATTTGCTATCACTGAGCACATTCACAGTGAGATAGTATTCTTGCCTTGTGCATCTTCTCAAAACCCATTTCATCTTCATCGTGCTACCTCGCCTGAAGTGCAAGGTGCAGGTGGTGTGATCGTGAATCACTTCCTTTTCCTTACGCAACATTCCCCTTTTGGATTTTGTTTTCTAATACTCAAGATTTACTGCTTGACCAGTGACTGATTCCTCATCCTGATGAATGGGGTAATGATAGAGCAATGTAATGAAGAATCATCACTACTTGGTCCTGACCAATCAATTACAAATATTCAGATGCATGACAAGCCACATTTTCCACATGCCTGACAAAGATTTTCAAAGCAAGCTATCTACTCCAAGCTTCATTATGACAAGTGGTTACCAGGAAGGCATTGGAAATGCTTCAAGAGTGTCCTTAAAGACATCCTGAAAAAAAAACTTATCTTGTGTGCACCGCTCACCCAAGACCGCTCAATTTATAAAAGATTTCAAGCATCTCCAAAAGACTTTGACAGAAACCAGGCAGAAATAGCAGAAGGAGTATACAAAAGCCCAAGGCTCCCATCTATTGACTCTTCAAACACCATTTGCTTCACATACAGTAGGGTTTGTAATCCAGTATTAGACTATTTAGTCATCTCAGCAATGATGGCACTGGAGTGGAAAAACTCGTCCTTCATCTCAAGAGACTGTCTCAGAAGAACAACATAAATTTGTGACTACAATACTGCTACAAGCTCTAGCTGCAGCCAAACTGGATCTCTTTCAACATCATTGACTTCACATGGCTTTACTGAGTTTGGAATTCTCTCATTGTGATCCTCATCTTATCCACATTCCCCAGCAAAAAGTAGGATCAATTGGAACTTGGGATGAGACGTTCACATTTGGGTCTCACTTGCCATTTTGGAAGCTCCATTGAGCATCTACAATTGCCCGAAAAGGTGAGTCTATATCACAATTCCATCTGCCCTATCTCTGAAACTGTTCATACCCTTACCTAACAAAAATCTGTTAACTTCAATTTGAAATTTTCAATTCATTTTGCATCAACCTGATTTTCAAGGAGAGTTCCAGAATTTCACTACACTTTTTGTCAAGAAATGCTTTCTGAAATCACCCTTGTGCAGTCTAGCCCTAATTTTAAGCCTTGAACATTCATTCAATTCTACCAAAACTCCATGGATGAAAACATTCCATCAAGTACTGAAACTCATGACAAAGACTGCAAAAAAGGCAGCAGATTAAAGTATGTCTTTTCATGAAGAAACTGCCACTGACATCATCAAAAATCCTGGAACAAAAACAGAAATTGCCTGAGAAACTCAGCAGGTCTCGTAGCATTTGTGGAGAGGAAGCAGATTCAACATGTTGGTTCTGAAGAAGGGTCACTGGAACCAAAACGTTGACTCTACTTTCACTCCACAGATGCTGCCAGACCTGCTAAGCTCCTCCAACAGCTGAGGGTGGCACCATGGCTCAGGGGCTAGCACTCAGGCAACTGTAAGCATGGAGGTTGCACATTCACCCCATGTCTGTGTGGGCTTCCTCCATGTGCTCTGGCTTCCTTCCACAGTCCAAAGATGTGCAGGTTAGGTGGATTGGCCTTAGGAAATGCTGGTTTGTAGGGTGGGGGTGGGGTGGGTCAGTCTGATTGGGATACTCTTCAGAGGGTTGATGTGGGCTGAATAGTCTACTTCCACACTGTAGGGATGCTATTCTATGATTCTATGTTTTTGTCTCAGATTTCCAGCATTTACAGTTCTTTGTTTTTGTTTATCAAAAATCCTGGCATTGCTAAACATGCCATCCCAGGGCTTAGTTTCTTCACTGTAACATGATTAGATATTACTCAGTCAATAATAAATGTAGATGTTAATAATCTCCAGGGACAAGATTATTCTCATTATTTGAATTCATGTCTTCATCATACATTCTGTTCTAATGACCATAGGTTCCTCAGTAAAGTCTGTAAACGGCTGAAGATGGGTCTAGGCCTGAAACATCAGCCTTCCTGCTCCTCTGATGCTGCTTGGCCTGCTGTGCTCATCCAGCTCAAAACCCTGGTATCTGCAGTTAATTAAGTTCAGTTTAATATTTCTCCCAATAGTTCTTCAGTTATAGGAGTCAATTAAAGAGACAAAAGTCAAGTCACAAATCTGTCGCAAGTGGCTAGAGAGCCAAAACTGTAGAACTGTAGGCAGACCTCATCGGCTGCTTTCATCCTTGATAGAGCTGTGAATGTTCTGTTGCTTTGGGCTGAGTCAGCTACCTCAGGGAGTGCACTGATGATAGATGTCAAATGTAGTGCAGATCACAGATGTAAGATACAGTTTGCAACAAGACTCTTCCATTCAAAGCAAGACCATAAATGTACTGGCAACTTGGTTAAATGCAGCCCATCACTATCTACAACTTCATAACCTAATATCATTCTACATTACTAATAATAAGTTCTGTTTTATGTTTGCTTGAATGATTTTCACAAATGCATAAATCATCATTTCTTGGGCAAACTTTTACGTCATCATTTGAATGATCTTCTTACTGTACATGTGTGAAACTATGAGTATAAATTCTACCTTTAAAAATGAAATGAAGTTAAATATTTATTCATTAAAGTGTACACAAATTGAATATTTATGAATTATGTACATATTATTAGGGCTAAGCTTCTCCAATAAAAAATGAAATGTATCGTGAGCATTTAATAGTTTAGATTATTTTGTTAGCTATTGCATTGCAGGCATTTTCAAATCTAATTCTACTGCTACCTAAGACTCTCACCAAACTTTCTCTGTTCTTACTGGCAGGAAAGGTTGAAGTATTTTACCTAGTCTTCCAGCAATCAAAATGTAATTAGTGTGATAAGTCAAATTGTCAGATTTTTGATCTCACTCTGACTGGCCGTCTTCCAATCCCATTGTAGCAGAACTTGGTGTCGATTATTCTTCTCTCCTTTGAACCAATGTAATGGATTTGTAAACTGATCTGTTTGTCTGTCAAAACCACTGTGCCAGCTGTTCAAAATCATGAGGATTAGCTGATTAAGGCTAACCACCCATGTTTCTTCAGATCTTTCCTTTCACTGGAGATCAATATCAAATGAATGAATCCAACTCTTTAACAACTGACTGAATGGATCTAGCCAACATCAAAGTCAACAGATTCATCAGAATTGCTTGGTTCTCATTTAGTTGAAGTTTGGTCTTTTCAGCTTTACAACCTCCACTCTGAATAGCACTGAAGACTTTGGAAATTCTAATAGGTTTCAAATTGTTCATAGTTCTCTCTTTTTTAGGCAGATTTTATTTTTTATTAGCAATATTTCAATGATAAAGCATAATTTCACTCAGAATTTGACTGACCAGTTTTCAGATTAAGATAAAGCTGTATCTTACAGAGCAACAAACAATTTCCATCATTGGTGGGAGAGGAATGATAACATTACTCTCCCATCTGCAGTACAGTTTAGATCGGATAACCGTTCTCTGATATATTTGTGCTTTAAATCCTACGATGGAACTTTTGTCTAACGTAGAACTCAAGAATCTCACAGGTACAGAAGGAGACATTTGATGTTTACCTCTCTTTGAGAGACCTATCTAATTTGTTCCACTTTCTGGCTCTTTCCCAAATAGAGACTAGCAATTTTTCCATTTCTAAGTGTATATCCAGTTCCCCTTTACGAGTTACTTCTGAATCCATATTCACCATCCTTTTACATCATGGATTTCAAATTATAGTGCATAAAGAAATTTCTTTTCATTACTCCATTGTTTCTTTTGCCAATTATCTTACATTTCTGATGTTTGGTTATCAACGCCCATACCACTAGGAACAGTTCCTCCCTCTTTACACTATTATTTCTATCTGCATGCTGCACAACTTTGAAAGCCTCAATTAATTCTTCTTATAATATTTTCTGCTCTAAAGAGAACAAACATAGCTTTTACCAAAGCAAATCTTTGATACTTTCCTAAGAAATCTCCTCTTCATTCTCTCCAAGGCCATACGTTATTCCTATAACATATTGGTCAAATTTGGGTATAAGAATGGAATCTTATGTGAGCCTGAAAGACATGGGTTATGGCAGGAAACATGGCAAATTCATAAAGAAGTCCAGTGAGGCCTACCTGAATGTTGGGAACAAATGCATCTTTTAACTAAGTTCGTGGTGCAGAGGCAAGATTCTCACAAAGTAGGGGTGAGTTTCCTGTTAAGGGGAGGATTTACTGCTTGTTAACATCCTTATTACTTGCACATTTCACCTCAATGATATGCAACTTTCTATCCTAGTGTCTGCTGTGAGCAAATTAGATTCTGAGAATTCTTGATGTGGAAGTCAGAGCAAGTACCTGGCAATGTTAACTCACTACTTGCTCCAAAGGACCTCTATGTTGGACACCAGTCACAAACATCTCAGGTGATGCTCCATAGGCACCGGGCACACGTCTCCACCTCCACGGACATTGGCATCTGACATGTGCTAGCCTCAAAGACTCCTCACAGGACATCTCCAGTGCATTTACATTACACTTCTGCATTTCAAGGTCATGCCTTGAGGGACAGTGCAATTATTATTGTAATTTTGCAGCAAGAATACCTTGTGCTCAGGGATACACATGCAGGTCATGGACTGGACCAGGCTATATCTTTTTGAGTTCTGAGGATGGGTCACTGGACCCGAAACATTAACCCTGATTTCTCTCCACAGATGTTGCTAGACCTGTTGAGATTTTCCAGCATTTGTTGTTTTTGTTTCTTTGGGCTATTGGCTTCCCCTATTAGCATTAATTCACATTGAGCCTGCCTGGATGCTTACAGTACCCTGTCTTGCCTTGCCTTTTTGCACCTGTGGTCCCTCAGTTAGAGATCCAAAGCTCACAGTACCAAAGTATTGCCATGGCGTTTAGTACAGACATAGGCTTAACATGGTTGACAGGAAGATTCAGTAAAGTATGAGGAAACAACAACACTAGTAATCCAGAGACCAGGTATCCATGTTCGAATCTCCTACAGCAAACCTGAAATTGAAAGTATAACTTTGGTCATGAAACCATTGTTGATTGTTTGAAAATCCATCAGGTTCACTAATGTCCTGGGTTTGTCTGTCAAACCCACTGTGCCAGCTGTTCAAAATCATGAGGATTTGCTGATTAATGCTAACCACCCATGTTTCTTCAGATCTTTCTTTTCACTGGAGATCAACATCAAACAAATGATGACAAATGACAAGTAAAATTTGTGTTACACAAGTGTCTGGCAATGTCTATCTACAATGAGAGAGAATATTGACATTGATCCTTGGCATTACCATTACTGAATCCCCACTTCAACATCTTGGCAGTTACCACTGAGCATAAACTAAACATGACTAGCTTATAAACGCTTTGAATGCAAGGCAGAATGGAGGCTAAGAATACTTCAATGAATAACTCACTTCCAGACTCCCAAAGCCTGCCCACCATTTACAATGTGTAAGTGAGGAGTCCGATGGAATACTCCATACTTGCCTGGCTGAGTAAAGCTCCAACAACACTCATGAAGCTAGACACCAGGTGGGACAAAACAACTTGCTTAATTCAGTCCCTCCACTGCTGACGCTTAGTAATAGCAGTGTGTACTACCTACAAGATGCAGTGTAGAAATTCACCAAGGCTCATTAGACAACATCTTCCAAACCCTCGACCACTACCATCTAGAAGATACATTGGGACACCATCATTGCAATTCCCCTCCAAGCCACTCACCATTTTGATTTTATTCAGTGTTGTTGTGTTAAAGTCCTGGAACTCCCTCCATAAAGGCATTATGGGTGTAACTACACAAAATGAATTGTGGTGGTTCAAGAAGGCAGCTCATAACAACCTTCTCAAGAACAACCAGGGATGGCAATAAATGCTGGCCCAACAAGTGGCTCCCACATTTTCATGAATTATTAAAGAACAGCTGAGGCGATAGCCTTTGGCTACGGAGCCCTGGCCCAGTAAATCAAGGGCAGCCCCTGATACCAGTCCAGTGCCTTGAACCACTTGGGCTGGTCAGGGTTCCTCCCCTCATAGTAGATGAGGAGCTGAATGTCAGACAGCCCACCACCCTCTTGTTACTTACTGTCCTATGGTGGGCTTTCATCTTTTTGAATGAGAGACTGCAGTAATTAAGGAGATAAAAATGGGTGATACAGCTCTTATTTTTTGTGTAGGTGAGGAGGTATCGCGAGAGAGTGAGTAGGCAGCACAGAGGGCATTCAGAGTTAATCTGATCAGTGTTTAATGGGTGAGAGCAAGTGAGGGAAAATGCTGCAGGCAATCGTGAGAGTGGTAGAGCAAGAGCCTTAGGGGGAGGTGGATACAGTAGCAGAGATTAAATGAGTATGATGTAATAGAGAGTAGCTGGTGGTCCTCACTCTGGTGGAGAGTGGGAGGTCATTGATCTACTTCCTACACTGCTGGACATTTTTCCAGATGTTGGAGATGCAATGACTTGGACCAAGCTGGTATGGCCTGGTGTCATAGTGGAAGAGAGCATCCTGCCTCTGCACCACCTCATCCATCAAGACCTCCAGGTCCCTACCCACAAAGCAGGGTGTCAATTTTTCCTTCTCTGACATGTCTGTAGAAACATCAAGAATTGTACAAGGCAAATCTGGACTAACTGTCATTGTCAGCTAAGCAACAGTCTTTTAAAGATGGCGCTGGCACCAGGAATTCCAGTTTGTTCTGGATACCCCAGCAGCTCTGTTTTGGAATTGAGATGAGATGGAATTTTGTTCAGCCAGAGAGTGGTGAATCTGTGAAACTCACTGCTACCGAAGGCTATGGAGGTAGATGCAGGGACAATACTCCTGGTGGTGGGTATGTCCAGAATCAGGGATCACAGTTTGAGGACGGAGATAGGGAGACATTTCTTCACTCAAAGAGTGGTGAGCCTGTGGAATGCATTACCACAGGAAGTAGTTGATGCTGAAACATTGAATGTATTCAAGAGGCGGCTAGATATAGCACTTGGGGCGAATGGGATCAAAGATTATGGGGAGAAAGCAGGATTAGCTATTGAGTTGGATGATCAGCGATGACTGTGATGAATGGCAGAGAGGGATCAAAGAGATGAAGGGCCTCCTCTTGCTCCTACCTTCTATGTTTCTGTGTAAGTCATTGAGTGCATTTAAGACAGAGTTAGATAGGTTCTTGATTGGTAAGAGGATCAAAGGTTACAGGGAGAAGGCAGGAGAATGGAATTGAGAAACAATCAGCCATAGTTGAATGGTGGAACAGATTCGATGGTCCAAATGGCATAATTCTGCTCCTATATTTTATGGGCTTCTGGATGCCACTATCTGTTCAGCCCCATGGAATTCAATTTTGCTAACAAATTCGTCCGTAAGCACCTTTATAAGTTTATTAACAGTACTATCTTCATTCATTCTCTCTCTCATTTAAGTAAAAAACTCAATCAAACCTTTTCAGCCATCTTCCATTGCCTGACTCATCAAAGTCATCATCCGAGTCCTCTGCAGTAGAAATACCATGTGACTTTACCCTTGCTGGGCTGGCACTTGCACCATCCTTTCCCCTTGGCTGACTGCAAATTATATG
This sequence comes from Ginglymostoma cirratum, assembly GCA_024137785.1. NCBI lineage: Eukaryota > Metazoa > Chordata > Chondrichthyes > Orectolobiformes > Ginglymostomatidae > Ginglymostoma > Ginglymostoma cirratum. Next base: position 3,475,590 of record JAHRHZ010000030.1, on the reverse strand, counting down.
TCCAGTGTCTCACCACAGGCAGGTCCTGTCTCTAATCCACTACTGATGGGGGTGTGGAAATTTGAGCAGGTGCCGATGAGTGATGCCATTTGAAGACGCATTCGTGGGCCTTGATTCCTCATTGAGGTTTATATTGTTTAAATGTTCTGTGTTTGAGTATGTGAATTTGTTTATTATTGCTTATCATTATGATTGGTTAAGCCTGGATATAGACTCAGTGAAAAATAACCAAACTGGAGCCCTAGTTGAGGCATGGAGTAGGCTTTTTAAAGTACTGTAAATAACACATATCACACACAAAAACACTATCGGTGCAAAGATCTGAGATATGAAATAGGATCATTACAATTTCTGCAGCGCAGCATCCATATTCTTGGAACTAGCTACACTCTTGGCATTAATCTTCCCCACAATGATTTTCTACAGGTTTTGAACTTCTGTGTTCAATCTGCAAATTGTCATTGCTGTCCTCTCTTTAGACACCGTTGACTGTTGTAAAGCATGCTATTCCTAATTATCTCACTACTTCTCACAACCACAATGCACCTTCCTTCTAATAGATGTAGATCAACTTTATGTAAAGATGGCTTAATAGCTGCATTCTGCACTGTAACAATCCTTGGATTTTGTGAAGTAGAGCAGGCTAGCTTTAAGCAGCCCAAGGAAGTAACCATACTAATTACCTCTTGATGAGTAGAACCAAAGAACAATGTGGGCTGTTATTGGCTAAATGCAGAAATGATCATATTGTGCAAAGAGCATGACATTGCCTGCATTCATTTGAATGTATGCAGGTTAATTGTGCATCACAATCTGACTCGTACTTTTAAAGTTAACCCATTTAACCTTAATTACATTTCAAGTCTGAGATCTAGTCAAGCCGCCATCCTTCCTTTTGAATGGGTGAAAATGACCAAAATAAAAATGAAGGGTAAATGAAAATTAGCTACCAGTAAAAATCACTCCCTCTAATGGAGAAAATTATTTAAAATGCACAGGGGGTATCTGGCAAATATTTGAGGATGGCTGGCATTCACATTCCAACCCATCATAAAGAAGAGTCATTGGAGATACTGGATACACACTCCTTTGAAACAAGAAGGAGTTGATCATTTATAGAATGTACAATTGCATTGTGTTTGACCAGAGCAGATTAATGTATTGCAATTAGTTTTATGCTTCTAATTTGTATGGAGAACCCAAAAATTATAAAAGTAATTGAATGCAGTGCCTTGAACTCCATCTTATTTATTTCCACAGAAGTAATAAGAGTTTAGGATTAGGATAGTGTAGAGTAAGTGCTTGTTTTTGAATGGTACAAACTTGTTGAGGTGAAGGGTCTTTTTTATTTCTGTAGACCTCTTTGACTCTGTGAGATAAGCACTGCCAAGGGCCCATTTACCTTGACTCTCAACATCTGATAGCACAATAATTCCTCCCATTCGCTCGTTCACCATAGTATGAACACTGATTGGCCCAGAGAGAGAAGTATACGGAACTTGGAAAATGTAGATGAGGAGTTGTCAATTGTTGAGTCACAGAATACAGCTAGAGGATAGGAATGGAGGAATCTGATGTTCTTAATTAGTAACTCAAGAAAAGTAAACACCTAGTCCTTGAACTTGGGATCATTATTTCAGGGTCCTATTAACAAGGAAAAATCATGGTAGAAGAGCAGCACATACATTGTGGAGGCTCTGTGTTCTGTTTTACTCGGCATGTGATACCTGACTTGCAGCCATTTCTGAATGTAGTACCATCCTCTCAGCTGCCATCACAGAGGAATATTTATCCATATAACATATTTTAGATCAAGGGGCAGTTTCAAGGGCATCCATTTCCTTTCCCTGTAACTAGGAGATTGGAAGACTTGGAGTGCTGGGGCTATGGGCTTCCAGCATCTGAAGTTCATCAGCATGAAAACTTTTACTAAAGGGTTTCAAGGTTTTAGCTTCCACATAAAGATATTAGTGAGTATTAGAGGTTGTAATTTCTCCAGAGCAGCAGTGTAGACAGTTTGGAGGTTAACTAGTACACCATGAACCATGGGATCTTCATGATTATATTAAGTCTGTACTGACACATCTATTGTTGCTAGTATCCTGACATAACTTCAAGGGGATAGTAACAGAGTGCTCTGAGCTTCTTATTGGCCTGTTGAATCATACAGCATTATTTGGGCTGTCTTTAAAGGTACCATCAAAAGAGAGGGCATAATTGTGCAGATAGAGTGAACTGAGGGACCAAGTCCAGAAATACAGCATGCCACAGTTCCACAACTCAGTAGCCTGAGAAAGACCACAATCATCAATCTAGCTGCACTCCTAAACTGTTAACTTGTGCTCCTAGCAGGTGAAGCATGAACGTTAGTTCGGAAAAATTATACCAACAACAAAAGCTACAATTGCCAAAGTGGATGAAAATTTAATCGGAGACATCTGGATCTTGGCTCGCACCTTGTGACTCACTTTAGTGATGTTGGGCCGCTCTGAAAATAACCTTGTGTCATGTTACAGCTTATAAGTCAAGTGAACAATATTAGTGAGGAGCTCAATTGACTTGTAAACCGATATATCAATCAGAGAAGATAGTATCGCATCCTTTGTAATCTGCAATTGTAGCTGCCATGAGCTGATATTTGATATTGCAGTTAATTTATCAGACATAAGTTTTTCTTCTGATTAAAAGTGATGCATGTATCAAGCATGCAGCCACAGACTTTCCATGCTTATAGTTTCCCTAGATGGATCCTTTGTGACCACTGGCCCCTACCAAGATCACTAAAACACAATTATCCTCTGAAGTCTTTAAGATTTAGTGGCACCAATTTGTAGTAAGTAAAAGGTACCGATTGAATAAATTGATGAGAAACAGTTTTTAATGTTTGGGGCTACTTTCTGTCTATACCACTTGGGATCACAGTAAGATTTTGCGATAGAAGCCTAATTGGATTTGTGAGTTGCTCTACCTGTAAGCATTGCTGTTGGTGGTGGTGCAAATTATGAATTCACAAATAAAGACATCTGCTCAAAAATCATTGCATTTTTCACTTCAGCAAACTACTTTTCTTTGTAAATGTAACTCCAAATGACACATCAGTTAATCTGTGCTAGAGCAACACACCTAAAGAGCCAGCTGGGAATTCCTGCAGAGATTCAATTGTGGACCGAACTAAAAGGTGAACACTCGATTTTATAGGTTCACACAAGTCTGCTTGATGTTGGCTTCAGGATTTCCTTTGGTCACAAAGTTTAATCCAACAGACCAAGTAGAATAACTATAATGAGAATCTTTCCAATGATGTTGAAAGCAGTCCTTCTAATTCTTCATTTTATTCCAGACCATATTGCAGGAATGCCACATTTCAGGGCATTTTTTAATGGTTTTTATCAGTGTTGCTGATCTTTTACAATTGCAGTAAAATGCACAGCAGTTTTTAAATGGATTTCATAGTGGACAGACTTGGTCCCTATCAAGAAATAACAAGGTGTAGAGCTGAATGAACACAGCAGGCCAAGCAGCCTCAGAGGAACAGGAAAGCTGACATTTCGGCCTGCTATTTCGGGTCTGGATCCTTCTTCAGAAATGGGGGAGGGGAAGGAGATTCAGAAATAAATAGAGAGAGGGGGGAGGTGGATGGAAGATGGATAAGGGAGCAGATAGGTGGAGAGGAGACGGACAGGTCAAGCAGGTGGTGATGGACCCAGTAAAGGTGAGTGTAGGTGGGGAGTTAGGATGGGGGTTTATCAGTCCAGGGAAGACAAACAGGCCAAGGAGGCAGAGATGAGGCTGGTAGGTAGGAGGGGGCGATGGGGGTTGAGGTGGGAGGAGTGGATAGGTGGGAGAAAGGACGGACAGGTTAGGGAGACTGGGCGAGCTGGGCTGGTTTTGGGATGCGGTCAGAGGTGGAGAGAGTTTGAAGCTTGTGAATTCCACTTTGATACCATTGGGCTGCAGGGATCCCAAGCGAAATATGAGGTGTTGTTCCTGCAACCTTCAGGTGGCATCATTGTGGCACTGAAGGAGGCCCAGGATGGACATGTCGTCCAAGGAGTGGGAGGGGGAGTCATTCCAGACCATCCACAACCTCATCACTTCAGGTGACCTCCCACCCACAGCCTCCAACCTCATCATTCCCCAACCGCGCACTGCCAGTTTCTATCTCCTTCCCAAAATCCACGAACCTGACTGCACTGGTTGACCAATTGTCTCCGCCTGCTCCTGCCCCACCAAACTCATCTCCACTTATGGCAACTCCATTTTCTCCCCCTTGGTCCAGGAACTCTCCACCTACGTCTGTGACACTACCCACGCCCTCCACCTCCTCCAAAATTTCCGATTCCCTGGTCCCCAACACTTCATTTTTATCATGGATGTCCAGTCCCTATACACTTGCACCCCCATGCAGATGGCTTAAAGGCCCACTGCTTCTTCCCGTCCCGCAGGCCCGACCAGTCCCCCTCCACTGACACCCCTATCTGCTTAGCATAACTCATCCTCACCCTTAACAACTTCTCCTTCAATTCCTCCCACTTCCTACAGACAAAGTGGGTGGCCATGGGTACCTGCATGGGCCCAAGCTATACCTGCCCCTTTGTAGGATACGTGGAACAATCCCTCTTCCGCAGCTACACTGGCCCCATTCCCCACCTCTTCCTCCGTTACATCAATGACTATATTGGCGCCGCCTCGTGCTCCCACGAGGAGCTCGAACAGTTCATCCATTTCTTCCACCCCAACCTTAAGTTCACCTGGACCGTCTCCAATACCTCTCTCTCCTTCCTGGACCTCTCTGTTTCCATCTCTGGCAACCACCTGGAAACCGATATCCATTTCAAGCCTACCGACTCCCAGAGCTACCTAGAATACACCTCCTCTCACCCACCTTCCTGCAAAAATGCCATCCCCTATTCCTAATTCCTTCGCCTCCGCCGCATCTGCTCCCAAGATGAGGCATTCCACTCCTGGACATCCCAGATGTCCTTGTTTTTCAAGGACCGCAACCTCCCCTCCACAGTGGTCTAAAATGCCCTCGACTGCGTCTCTCGCATTTCCTGCAACTCATCCCTCACACCCCCTCCCCACAATAACAACCAAAACAGAATTCCCCTCGTCCTCACATACCACCCACCAACCTCCGGATCCAACGCATCATCCTCCGGCACTTCCGCCATCTGTAATCTGACCCCATTACCAAAGACGTTTTTCCCTCCCCACCCTTACCTGCCTTCTGGAGGGACCACTCTCTCCGTGACTCCCTTGTCCGCTCCACACTCCCCTCCAGCCCCACCACACCCGGCACTTTTCCCTGCAACCGCAGGAAGTGCTAAGCCAGCCCCTACACCTCCCCCCTCACCTGCATCCCAGACCCCAAGAAAACCTTCCACATCAAACAGGTGTTCACCTGCACATCTGCAAATGTGGTATATTGTGTCTGCTGTTCCTGATGTGGCCTCCTCTACATCGGGGAAACCAAGCAGAGGCTTGGAGACCGCTTTGTGGAACACCTACGCTTGGTTCGCGACAAACGACTGCAGCTCCCAGTCGCAAACCACTTCAACTCCCCCTCTCACTCCTTGGATGACATGTCCATCCTGGACCTCCTCCAGTGCCACAACGATGCCACCCAAAGGTTGCAGGAACAGCACCTCATATTTCGCTTGGGAACACTGCAGCCCAATGGTCTCAATGTGGACTTCACAAGCTTCAAAATCTCCCCACCCCCGATCGCATCCCAAAACCAGCCCAGCTCATCCCCGCCTCCCTAACCTGTCCATCCTTTCTCCCACCTATCCAGTCCTCCCATCTCAACCCCCACCCCCACCCCCACCCCCACCTCCTACCTACCAGCCTCATCTCCAGCTCCTTGACCTGTCCGTCTTCTCTGGACTGACCAACCCCCACCCTATCTCCCCACCTACACTCACCTTTACTGGGTCCATCCCCATCTCCTTGACCTGTCCGTCTCCTCTCCACCTATCTGCTCCTTTATCCACTTCCATCCGCCTCCCCTGCTCTCTCTATTTATTTCAGAATCCCCTTCCCCTCCTCCATTTCTGAAGAAGGGTCCAGACCCGAAACGTCAGCTTTCCTGCTCCTCTGATGCTGCTTGGCCTGTTGTGTTCATCCAGCTCTACACCTTGTTATCTTGGATCCTCCAGCATTGGCAGTTCTACTATCTCTTGGTCCCTATCAAGTTTTTTTTAAAATACTGGCAGGAGTCGCCATGCTATTCTATGAATATGATGTAATTGGGATCACAGAGATCTGGCTCCAGGGTGACCAAGGATGGGAACTCAATGTCCAGGGTTATTCAATTTTCAGGAAAGATGGATGGGTAGGAAAGGGTGGTGGGGTAGTGTTGGTGGCTAAGGACGAGATTAACACAATAGTAAGGGAGGATATTAGTCTAGAAGATGTGGAATCTGTATGCGTGGAGCTGCAGAACACCAAAGGGAAAAAGATGTCAGTGTGAGTTGTCATCAGACCACCAAACAATAGTTGTGATGTGGGGGATTGTATCAAATAGAAATTAGAAATACATACAGTAAAGGTACAGCAGTTATTATGGGTGATTTAAATTTACATATTGATTGGACTGACCAAACTGATAGCAATGTGATAGAGGAGGATTTCCTGGAATGTACGAAGGATGGTTTCCCTGACCAATATGTTGAGGAACCAACTAGAGAGCAAGCCATCCTGCATTGAGTATTGTGTAATGAGAGAAGATTAATTAGCAATATTGTGTGCGAGATCCTTTGGGGAAGAGTGACCATAATATGGTAGAAATCTTTATTAAGATGTGAGTGACACAATTAAATCTGAAACTAGGGTCCTGAACTTAAAGAAAACTAACTTTGATGGTATGAGGCATGCATTGGCTAGGAGAAGTTGACCAATGATACTTAAGGGGTTGACGATGGATTGGCAATTGTAGACGTTTAAGGAACACAGGAATGAACTTCAAATTGTAAATCCCTATCTGGCGTAAGAGTAAAACAGTGAAGGTGGTTCAACCACAGCTAACAAGGGAACTCAGGGATCATATTAAAGCAAAAGAGGACGCATACAAATTGGCCAGACAAAGCAGCAAACCTGAGGACTGGGTAAAATTTAAAGTTCAGCAGAGGAGGACAAAGGTTTTAATGCGGAAAGGAAAAATAGAATATTAAAGTAAGCTTGCAGAAAACATAAAAACTGACTGCAAAAGCTTCTATAGATATGTGAAGAGAAAAAGACTAGTGAAGACAAATGTTAGAATCAGATAAATTCATAATGGACAACAAAGAGATGGCAGACCAGTTGACCAAATACTTTGGATCTGTCCTCACTAAGGAGGACACAGATAACTTTCAAGAAATGCTAGGGGACAGATGGTGAAACTTGAGGAGGAACTGAAGGAAATCCCTAATCATCAGAAAATGGTACTGGGGATATTGATGGGATTAAAATCAGATAAGTCCCCAGATCCTGATGCTCTGCATCCCAGAGTACTTAAGGCAGTGGCCCTAGAAATAGCGGACGCATTGGCAACAATTTTCCAGTATTCTGTAGACTGTGGAAGACTTCCAATGGACTGGAAGATCGCTAAGGTAACCCCACTCTTTAAGAAAGGAGGGAGAGAGAAAATGGGGATTTATAGGCCAGTTAGCCTGATGTCAGTGTTGGGGAAATGCTGCAGTCAAGTATGAAGGATGTAATAACTGAGCATTGGAAAGCAGTGATAGAAATGGTTCTAGTCAGCAAGGATTCACTGAAGGGAAACCATGCTTGACAAATCTTCTAGAATTTTTTGAGGATGTGGGCCAGTAGAGTGAACAAGGGTGAATCAGTAGATGTTGCTTATCTGGACTTTCAAAAACCTTTTGACAAGGTTCCACACAAGAGACATGCAGGGAAAATTAAAGCTCATGGTATCGAAGGTGATGCATTGTCATGGATAGGGAGCTGGTTGGCAGGCAGGAAGTGAGAGTTGGAATAAATGGATCCTTTTCAGAGTGGCAGGCAGTGATGAATGGGTTGCTGCAGGGTTCAGTGCCAGGACCCCAACTGCTCACAATATACATTAACAATTTGGATGAAGGAATTGAATGCAATATCTCCAAATTGCAGACAACACTAAGCTGGGTAGCAGTGTGTGCTGTGAGGATGATGCTAAAAGGCTGCAGGGTGACTTGGACAGACTGGCTGAGTGGGCAAATACTTGGCAAATGCAGTATAATGTGGATAAATGTGAGGTTATCCACTTTGGTCACAAAAACAGGAAGACAGATTACTCACTGAATAGTGGCAGTTTAGGAAAAGTGAGGTGTAACGTGGCATGGGTGTCATGGTGGAACAATTGCTAAAGGTTGGCAAGTATGTGCAGCAGGGAGTAAGGAAAGCTATTGGCATGCAGGCCTTCATTCCAAGAGGATTTAAATATCAGAGTAAGGATGTCTTGCTGCGGTTATATAGGGCCTTGGTGAGGCCATACCTTGAGTATTGTGCGCAGTTTTGGTCTCCCAATCTGAGGAAGGACTTTCTTGCTATTGAGGGAGTCCAGTGAAGGTTCATCAAACTGATTCCCGGGATGACAGAACCGACATATGAGGAAAGTCTGGATCAACTGGGCCTCAAGATTGAGGAGGGATCTTATAGGAATATATAAAATCCTGATGGGACTGGACAGGCTAGATGTGGGAAGAATGTTCCCAATGTTGGGGAAGTCTAGAACTAGGGGTCATAATCCAAGAATAAGGGGTAAACCATTCTGGACTGAGATGAGGAATACTTTCTTCACTCAGAAAGTTGTGAACCTGTGGAATTCTCTCCCACAGCAAGCTTTTAGGGCTAGTTCATTAGATATATTCAAATGGGAGCTGGACGTGGTTCTTGCAGCTAGAGGGATCAAGGGGTATAGGGAGCAGGCGAGGATGTGATACTGAGATAGCACGATCAGTCATGGTCACATTGAATGGTGGTGCAGGCTCGAAGGGCTGAATGGCTTACTCCTGCACCCATTTTCTATGTTTCTATAATTTTATCCATAGTTGATTGAGAACCTCTATGGCTGAGACTCAAAAGCATGAAGAAATCAAGGCACATACCTGACTGCGTTCATGCTTATTCAATAATTCCACTGTTTTGAAAGACTATTACTACAATGCATTCAAAGTGAACAATCAACCTGACCTTAGCAGTTTTATCAGTAACCCAGAGGGCACCTGGGAGATATGTGTTTATATCTGTGAGAAACAAGGTTATCTTAGCGAGAATGACAACCAATAAATGATTGTTATTGGTTCCATAGATTCACTTAGGAGCTATTTTAGTGTTTAACTGTGACAGGCAGTACAAGCCGAAGATGAGGGTATCCTGGAGCTGGGAGTTTGTGGCTATCTACACTGTGTAATACATGGGGTCACAAAAAGGTTTTGTCATGAAAGCATGTCTCTGTTTCTATAGCTCAACCTTTCAGAATCAGGATTGGCTAAACACAGAACATTGTGGATTACAGAGCTAGGGTACTGTGTCACTCCCTTGTGCTAATGCATCATTGTTGGGTATAATGAATTATGTAAGGTCACATCTAGGTTACTCGATTGTTTCTCACAACTACTACCAAACTGAACTGTTGCAACATTTGAAGAATGATTTTAGACAGCAGTAGTAAGCATGCAGCAGTTATTTCTTCCAAACAATGCAAGTTTGAGCTAAGGCGAAAAAGTTCAGTGTGGATAGGGGGAAATAGTTGCTCGTGTTACAGGAATATTTTATTGTATCTCTTGCTGTTCAGTTTTATTTTGTACTGGGCAGTTACTAAGCTCAAATCATAATTAAAAAACATACAAACTTCGCATTACTGCAACCCAACAGAGATTTTATTCTGAAGCTGCCACTCTGTAAGAACCCAAAACAAGTTTGAACAAGCCTGTGAACACTGACTGAATGTTCGCCATGTCACATGACTCAAATATTAAAGGGACATTGTCTCAGCATGACATACACTAACTATAATACATAACAAGTTTATTTTACACTTTTGATCTTAAAGTTAGAATTAAGAAATCAAGCAGCTGATCACATTTAGTCAAACCACAAAGGAATTAAAACTTAACAAAAAACACATTCAATCTTTCTGAAGAAGGGTCCAGACTCGAAACATCAGCTTTCCTGTTCCTCTGATGCTGCTTGGCCTGCTGTGTTCATCCAGCTCCACACCTCGTTATCTCACATTCAACCTGATCTCATTTTATGACTAACAGATCAAAATAAACAAAGTACAATAGTGAAAACAGTGTATTTGTTAATTCAAAAATTTATTTCCATCAATGAAGACTTTTCCACAGGATCTTAGAACCTTAAAGCACAGGTGAAGGCCATTTGGACTATCATGTATGCGCTCGTTTTTGAAAGAAAATGATTTGCATTCTCCTTCAATATAGTCCTGCTAACTTCCTTTGCAAATATATACCTAATTCAATTTGAAAGTTCTTGGTAAACCTGCTTCCATCATCCTTTTCCGCCATTCATTTCAGATAGTGACAATTCTGATTTAATTTTTGAAGCAGGCCATTGTGAATAGAATTTATTCAATAATTATTTAAATAAAGAACTATAAAATTTTGAGTAACTGTCAGTGTTAAGACCTTCAAGTGTGGGATTTGTGATGGAAAAGGTATTCCTGATGAAACCTTATCAGTGTGATGTACTGACTCTCTGCGTGCGAATAATGCTGTCCCCGTAGTTTATGAATAAGTCCTATTGCACCATTCTTCCAATCATAGAATGACTATAGGTAGTTCAGATCTATAGGCAGTATTTAATGGAGATGAACAAAAATAAAGTTGCTGGAAAAGCTCAGCAGGTCTGGCAGCATCTATGAAGGAGAAAACAGAGTTAATGTTTCGGATCCGGTGACCCTTCCTCAGGGCCTCATAAATCTCTGTGGAGATAAAAAAGAGAGCGATGAGGTATTTCAGAGTGCCTGTTCACATGAAGTTATTAAGCTATTTGTGCTGCATGACAGATTTCCCAAACTATCATTTTCATCATGGGATGACCATCAAGTCGGTATTTTGATAGATAGCTCCAACTGCTTATTGAATGGAGGTGCTTGTTGATGTACGGGATTAAGCACTTTAAATGAAATGTTTGTTTTCATAAGGAATTCAGTGAAGGCATACAAGGCTGTTGACCAAGTACTGGATAATGGGATTAGAATGGTTAGGTGGCTATTTTTGAATGATACAAATGCCAAACACCATAAGATATAAATAGATGCAGAATTAGGCCATTCAACTGATCAGATCTGCTCTGCCATTTGATCATGGCTAATATGTTTCTCAATCTCATTCTCGTGTCTTCTGTCTGTGGTCCATACTAATCAAGAAACTATCTCGGTATTAAATACACTTAATTACTTGGCCTCTACATGCTGTGTTGCAATGAGTTCCACAGATTCATCACCCTCTTGCTGAAGAAATTCTTCTTCATCTCAGTTCTAAAAGATTATTCCTTCACTCTGAAGCTGTGTCCTTTCCTACTAGTGGAAACGTCTTCTCCATGCTCATTCTCCACGTCTTCTCCACATCCAGGTCTCTTAATATTCTGTACATTTCAAGGAAATTACCCCATATACTTCTAAATTCCATCAAGTACAGACCCAGAGTCCTCGACTGCTCCTCATATGACAAGCCCTTTATCCTTGAGATCATTCTTGTAAATCTCCTATGGACTCCCTCCAAGGCCAGCACATCTCTCTTTAGATAAGGAGCGCAAAACTGCTGACAATATTCCATGTGCAGTCTGACCAGGGCCTTACATAGCCTCAGCAGTACATCTCTGCTCTTGCATTTCTAGCCCACTTGAATTGAATACTAACATTGTATTTGCCTTCCTAACTGCCAACTGAACCTTAAGAGTATCCTGAATTCACTCCCTCCACCACTATCACTCAGTAGCAGCAGTGTGCACTATCTACAAGATTCACTGCAGAAATTCACCAAAGATCCTCAGTCAGCACCTTCCAAACCCACGACCACTTCCATCTAGAAGGACAAGGGCAGCAGATATATGGGAACACCAACACATCCAAGTTCCCCTCCAAGTCACTCACCATCCTGACTTGGAAATATATTGTCGTTCCTTCACTATTGCTGGGTCAAAATCCTGGAATTCCCTCCCTAATAGCATTGTGGGTCAACCCACAGCAGGAGGACTGCAGCAGTCAAAAAGGCAGCTCACCACCACATTCTCAGGAGCAACTAGGGATGGGCAAGAGATGCTGGCCAGCCAGCAACACCCACATCCTACAAATGAATAAAAAAAAATTAGGACTCCCAAGTCCCTTTGTGCTTCAGATTTCTGAAGCCTTTCTCCATTTAGAAAATAGTCTGTGCCTCTATTATTCCTACCGAATGTATAATCACACATTTTCCCACATTGAATTCCATTTCCCACTTTTTTGCCAATTCTCCTAGCCCAAGCAAGTCCTTCAGGTGCCTTCCTACTTCTGAACACTACCTGTCCCTCTGTTTCTTTGCTTCATCTGCAAACTTAGCAACAATGCCCTTAGTTGCTTCGTCCAGATTGTTATGGTATAACATAAATATTTATGATCCCAATACTGACATACGAAAAACTCCACTAATCACCAGCTGCCATTCTGAAAAAGACCTCTTTATCTCTGCCTTCTGCCAGTCAGCTAATCCTCTATTCATGCCAGTACCTTGCCTCTAACAGCACGGGCTTTTATCTTATTTAGCAGTGTCCTGCGTGGCACGTTGTCAAAGGCCTTCTGGAAATCCAAATAAAACACGTCCATTGGTTCCATTTTGTCTAACTTGTTCATTGCACCTCAAACAGTTCTAATAGATTTGTCAGGCATGACCTCTGTTTGACAAAGTCATGCTGACTCAGTCCAATCAAGGTCAGACTAATCTGCTTATAAATTGCAATCTTCTGCCTCTCCCTCCCCTCTTAAACAGGGGTGTTACATCGGCCATTTTCCAGTCCTCTTGGACTATCCATGACTGCAGTGATTCCTGAAAGGTCACTGTCAATGCCCTTACAATCTCCTCAGTTACTTCCTTCAGAATGTGCGGTGTAAAACTGGAAGTGAGGCAATCCAGCTCAACTGACTCCAGAGTTTAAATAACAGGCGGGAAAACACAACAGTGCCTCATCGGAGGCTGCACTGATGATGTTACCCAGCAGGGTAATGAAACGTCTACAGAAAAACAATGAACCAACTTGGCGAACCAACCAACCACAACATCTAGAGTTTCCTTCATCTTAACCTCCCTAATCAAGTCTGCCTCATTGAATATCACCAAATCCAAGGGCCAAAAGGCTTTTTTTCTGGGCTGTGTAGATCTCTATGACTGTATGAATGCATTTTAATTAACCCTTTTTTGTTATCAATGACAGTATTATTCCAATGGTCACATCATCAATGAATACTGTCAACATACCTCTTGATGTTTGCTCATACCAGGTGAGTTGGCATGGAGTGGCAAAAGCACAGGTTGGTAGGTAGGGAGTGTACAAATTGGCATGAGTTGGTATACGGTCTACAAATGGCCTTTGAAGAAGATTATTAGCATAGGATGGCATGGGAGTATGAGAGGTCATGGGGATGGTAGATGTATGTTAGACACCATAGGGTCTATAAAGTGCCATGAAGATGATTGGTGTCTTACAGTGGCACAGGGCAGTATGAAAGGACATGGAGATGGGTAGAAGCCGCATAGGGTGGCATCAGTAAGGCACAGGGAGTGTTTGAGTTGAGGGGGAGTGAGAAGAGTTTTTGTTTAATTTGATATACTCTAATATTTAACTTGATTGCAATGCTAATGCCCCAAGGCAGGCTTTCCGCCAAGTCTGTCTTGACAACTGGCAGCCTCTTGAACTTTCTCAGGGTCACCTGATCCAACTCCCAAACGAAAAATTGGGAGAGGGGGCAGTCATTTTTAAAGATTGATCCCACAGAGCTGAGATTTCTTCTGACTCTGCACTCTGACCTGGGAACGAAAACTGAGGCTTCTAACTTCGATGATTGTATTGCTGTATAAATAAAATTTGGCTGTAAGAATATTATAGGTGTGAATTTTCTTCTGTAAAGTGTCTGCCATGAGGTATTGAACAGGATTAAGTGAAATTCTATGATATAAATGCAGTACTGAAATATTTCACAAATGTTGCTCATCAGCAGTTCACCCTGCTGTGAGAGGTGGCGGTTGTTGCATGCAGTCTACTCTTCCAACAACAACTGTGCCAATTCAAGGTTTTAAAGAACTGGTAATGTCAAACAATGCTACAAACAGCAGTATCCCTGAGGTAAATGCCACATGGAGGAGGTCATTTTGAAAATCTTGTCTGAAATATTCCCAATTTTGGATATTCCCAAGCTTTAATTTATTCTTGCTTTGAAAATTCTCTGAAAAATTATCTTTGCAAGCTATGTGAATGCTTGAAAAAGCACATTTAGGTACTGAAGAAAAACATTCTGAATTGAATCTGTCTATTTTCCTTCAATGAAGAGGAGGAGGAGGAGACTAGGAGGCTATTAGAATGAAATTTAAGTGAAAATCCATGAACAACATCTTTCCAAAAGATGGGAAGCTCCACCTATTGGATCAAAGCAGATCCAACCTCTGTGAGGGCAGATAGTGGGACATGCAGCAGCATTCTACTGATGGCTGTCACTGGAACTTCCATTCAATTAAGGATGATGGTTCACCTCCTTGAGCTGCCAGACCAATCAGGGGGCATGGCAATGCCACCAACACAGATGATGATTGCTGAGGCTGTAGGAAGAAGAAGAATTGTTGCTATGATGAGACATCCTTTGCAGCAAGCTTTTCTCATCTAATGTGCTGAGAGAAGGCAAGCAGACCACAGCAATCAATTGTAGTGTACCCTCCAGCAATAGCCACAATGATGGCCGTTTCATAGTTTGCATTCTGTGGGCCATAGAATGGCTATAAAGAAGGACCTTCTCCACCCAGGAATCCTCTGGGAGGTCCATTGGTAGATGGTCTCCCCTCAAAACAGTTGCCCTTCTCAATGCCATTGTGTCATTGCCTATTGATTGGTTTAATTAGTCTTCCATTTCTGATCAGCAGGTGATCATATTGTCAATGATTAAACACCTAAAAAAATCCTATACCAATGAGAAGACATTGAACTATCTTTCTCTTGCTTAACCTTAACCCACCACGATAAATAAAACCAAAAAAACCAAAGAACTGTGGATATTGGAAATCTAAAACAGAAACAACTTTTTGTAAAAAAACTCAGCAGGTCTGGCAGCATGTGTGGAAAGAAAACAGAGTTTTGTTTTGACCCTAATGTTTTATCATTAAGACGTCCTGGTTTACAGCACATCTCTAGAGGGCTGGTAAAATTGAGTTTGATTTCTAATTCACAACCATCCTTTCAGCAGGGTTCATTGACTGAGGGCAGATTTTACAGGGTGGCAAATGGCTCACTCTCACCAGATGGAAAGTGACAGTGCTGGAAGAAGCCAGCATTATAGCCATACTGAACTGCAGATGGGATGAATTGGTGCGGAATGGTATTTTTGCCCCTCAGTGGGAGGTGGTCCCATCCTCTGGAACAGCTGCAACAATCCAGGCAGTGACAGTGCTTGGTAGTGGTCATCACTGGGACTGCAACAAGTCTTAAGAAGAAGGTCCAATGCAAAAAAAAAGGGGAGAAAATAAACTTTGAGAGTAAACTTACAAGTAATACCAAGACAGCAAGAAAACTTTAAAGATGTAATAAGAAAGAGAGAAGCTAAAATAAACATTGGCTCCTTAGAGAATGAGGCTGTGGGAATAATAAGGGGCAACCAGGAAATAGTAGAGAAGTTGATTAAATACTTTGCATCAGTCTTCAAAGTAGGAGGTACTAATAACATTCCAGGGCTACTAAATATTCAAGTGGCATAAGAAGGAGAAGAAATATGTACAATAACTATCAATAGAGAAACAGTGCTTGGGAAACTAATGGGTTTAAAGACCAAGAAGTCCCTGGACCTGATTAGATGCATCCTAGTCTATTAAAGGAAGTAGCTATGGAAAAAGTGGATACAATGGCAATAGTTTTTCAGGAATCCCAGGATATTGGAAAACTCCCAGAGGATTGGTAAACTGCCAATATTTTAAATATTTTTATTTAAAAAGGGATAGAGACAAAAAAACAGTTAATTGTAGGCCAACATCTGTTAGTAGGAAAATGTTATAGCCTATTATAAAGAAAGTAATAGCAGAGTATTTAGAAATATAGACTATGCTGGAGTCAGCATAGCTACATGAAGGGGAAATCATGCCTGACAAGTTTACTAGAATTCTTTGAGTAGGTAACAAGCAAGATTGATAAAGAGGAAGCTGTAGATGTAATATATTTGGATTTTCATAAGGTGTTTGATAAGTCACTATATATTATGCTACTAAATAAGGTAAGAGCCTATTATGTTGGAGGTAGTATAGCAGCATGGATAGAGGATTGGCTAATAGAAGACAGAGCGTTGGGAGAAGGGGTTGCATTTTTATGATGGCAACATGCAACTAGTGGAGTTGCACAATTATTTACGATATATATTAATGACATGAGTAAGATATACTAATGTACTATGGCCAAGTTTTCAGATGACACAAAAATAGGTGGAAAGGCGAATAGTGAGAATAATGCAAAGAGTCTGCAGAGAGATAAAGACAAGTTAAGTGAATGGGCTGATTGGTGGAATGGACAGGTTGAATAGGAATGGATAGGTTGAATGGCCTACTTCTGCTCCTCCACCTTATGGTCTTGTGGGTCTCAGACCCTACTAAGTCAGGAGTATTGGACAGGGAGAATTTGTCCAAATTTGTGTGGGATGGGGAAGGAGGAATGTGGCTGGGAGATAAGTTTTATGCTTATGTTGGAGGAAGGAAGAGTATTGTCTTCTGGGAGGCTAACCCAATGTCCACAGGACACCCTTGGAAGAAGATAATCCCTCACTTTATCCTGCATTTTTAAAAACTTGTTTATAAAAAAAGGGCTGCCCACACCCATGCACCTGCTCAAGCAGGTTAGCTTGACCTCGTTGTTGATCAGATTTTAAAGTCCATCATGAAGGATGAGATTGTGGAGTATTTGGAAATGCATGGTAAAATAGGGTTGAGTCAGCATGGCTTCATCAAGTGGAGGTAGTGCTTGACAAACCTATTGGAATTCTTTGAGGAGTAACGAGCAAATTAGGCAAAGAACAACCATTGAATGTGATTTGTTTGCATTTCCAAAGGGTCTTTGATAAGGTGCCATACAGCAGGCTGCCAAATAAGACAAGAGCCCATTGTATTCGGGGCAAGGTACTGGAATGAATGGAGGATTGTTTGATTGGCAGAAATCAGAGAGTAGAAATCAGAAATAAAGCATCTTTTTCAGGATTGCAGCTGGTGATTAGTGGAGAGCATCAGGGTATATATTGGGACCACAACTATTCAGGTTATACGTGAATGATCTGGACAAAGGAACTGAGGGCAGTGTTGCTAAGTTTACAGAAGAGACAAAGATAAGTGGAGGGACAGGTAGTGTTGAGGACATGGGGAGGTGGCAGAAGGATTTGGACAGGCTAGGAGCATAGACAAAGAAGTGGCAGATGCAATTCAATGTGGGAAACTGTGAGCTTTTGCACTTTGGCATGAAGAATAGAGGCAAAGACTATTTTCTAAACCGGAAAAGCTTTGGAAATCTGAAGTACAAAGAGTCTTGGGAGTCCTAGTTCAGGATTCTCTTAAGGTTAACATACAGGTTCAGTTGGCAGTTCGGAAGGCAAATGCAATGTTAGTATTCATTTCAAGAGGGGTACAATGCAAGTGCAGAGATTTACTGCTGAGGCTGCATAAGGCACTGGTCAGACTCCATTTGAAACATTGTGAGCATTTTGGGCCCTGTATGTAGGAAAGGATATCTTGGCCTTTGAAGGGTCCAGAGGAAATTTACAAGAATGCTCCCAGGGATGAAGAGCTTGTCATATGAGGAGCAACTGAGGACTATGGGTCAGTACTCAATGGAGTTTAGAAGGATGAGGGGGATCTCAATGAAACCTAGAGAATACTGAGAGGCTCGGATACACTGGACATGGAGAAGATGATTCCACTAGTAGGAGAGACTAGAACCTGAGAGTACAGCCTCAGATTTAAGGGATGACCCTTTAGAACTGAGATGAAGAGGAATATCTTCAGCAAGAGGGTGGTTAATCTGTGGAACTCATTGTCACAACAGGCTGTGAAGACCAAGTCATTGAGTGTATTTAAGACAGAGATAGATAGGTTCTTGATTAGTAAGGAGATCAATGGTTATGGGGAGAAGGCAAGAGAATGAAATTGAGAAAAATATCAGCCATGATTGAATAGTGGAGTAGAGTCAATGAGCCAAATGGCCTAATTCTGCTCCTATACCTTATGATCTTAATATCTGCCCTGATGAAAATATATCTGGAAATGTGTGTGAAATGCAGATCGTAGAAAAGTCTTTGCAACTTATTCTGCCAGTGATGCAATGGAATGTTGCCCCTCATTCTGAAAGCTTTTGGCTGAATTATTCTAACTACAGGATAAAGAACAGCTGCCCACTTCCATCATGAGGCACAACATGATCTATTTCACCTCATAATCTGAATACTGCCTTGAATTCTTTTGCCATGAGGGCTTTCCAACCAGCCTCAAATAACTGTTCATTGGTTAGGCACATTAAGGACACAAAAACATTGCTCAATGTGAAGCTACAGTTCATAGTTTATTTCCTCCTTCATGAAAACCACAGAATAAGAAAATCAGAGGTGAACTGGTGTGAGTGTTTTAAGTGTAAAGAGTTGTTAACAGGATGCATATCAGCACACTGAAAGGGCCATACTACAGGACCTTGCTGCACATGCTGTCTGGCATCATTAAGAAAGCATTAGTACCAGCTTCTGACTTGCCCATGTAGTCATGCCGATCACAAAATGAGGCAGGAATGCCCCTCTCAACTCATGAGAATAACAAACACACCCCTGCTTCTGTTATGGATGTCAGCCCAGTTATATCACAAAAGAAAGTCCCAGGAAATTTCTATGTGACACATCTCTGAAACACTTAAGTTTTAAATAGCCCCAGAGGCAGCCTTGGATGACCACATGGCACAACATGTGTTTGAGAGGTTGTGACTTTTGAAATCACTGACAGTTCAGTGCATTTGTGATGGTGAGCTGCAGGTCCACCTGCAGCATGTAGCATAACTCTGTGATAGCTTTCTTTGCAAAGCAAGGCCTTCCTACTGTTTCTCAGTCAGATGCTGTGTCATACCCAGTACACGCATGAAGATATTATAAATTTTGAAGATATACTTTAAGCAGTGGACTCAAAGTTGTTAAGCTGTCTGCAGCATATAAGGTGTGGAGCTGGATGAACACAGTAGGACAAGCAGCATCATAGGAGCAGGAAGGCTTGATGTTTCGGGCCTAGACCCTTCATCAGAAATGGGGGAGGGGAAGAGGGTTCTGAAATAAATAGGGAGAGAGGGGAAGGCGGATAGAAGATGGATAGAGGAGAGGATAGGTGGAGAGGAGGCAGACAAGTCAAAGAGGCGGGGATGGAGCCAGTAAAGGTGAGTGTAGGTGGGGAGGTAGGGAGGAGATAGGTCAGTCCAGGGAGGATGGACAGCTCAAGGGGGCGGGATGAGGTTAGTAGCTAGGAGATGGGAGTGGGGCTTGAGGTGGGAGGAGGGGATAGGTGAGAGTAAGGACAGGTTAGGGAGGTGGGGACGAGCTGGGCTGGTTTTGGGATGCGGTTGGGGGAGGGGAGATTTTGAAGCTTGTGAAATCCACATTGATACCATTGGGCTGCAGGGTTCCCAGGCTGAATATGATTTGCTGTTCCTGCAGCCTTCGGGTGGCATCATTGTGGCATTGCAGGAGGCCCAGGATGGACATGTCGTCTGAGGAATGGGAGGGGGAGTTGAAATGGTTTGCGACTGGGAGGTGCAGTTGTTTGTTGCGAACTGAGCGCAGGTGTTCTGCAAAGCGGTCCCCAAGCCTCCGCTTGGTTTCCCCGAGGTAGAGGAAGCCACAATGGGTACAGCAGATGCAGTATACCACATTGGCAGATGTGCAGGTGAACATCTGGCTGATGTGGAAAGTCTTCTTGGGGCCTGGGATTGGGGTGAAGGAGGAGGTGTGGGGGCAGGTGTAGCACTTCCTGTGGTTGCAGGGAAAAGTGCCGGGTGTGGTGGGGCTGGAGGGGAGTGTGGATCGGACAAGGGAGTCGTGGAGGGAGTGGTCCCTCCGGAAGGCAGATAAGGGTGGGGAGGGAAAAATGTCTTTGGTGGTGGGGTCGGATTGCAGATGGCGGAAGTTTCGGAGGATGATGCGTTGGATCCGGAGGTTGGTGGGGTGGTACGTGAGGACGAGGGGGATTCTTTTTTGGTTATTATTGCGGGGACGGGGTGTGAGGTCCAGCTCCACACCTTGTTATCTCAGATTCTCCAGCATCTGCAGTACCTATTATCTCTGCAGCATATAATGTGATTCTTGACATTTAATCTACAGCCAATACCTGATTAAGTATAAATCTGAGTAAAAGAACTTTGCAGCTTTTTGTGAAATTTATGTATTTCATTGTTTAAGAATGGATCAAAACTACAGACAATGGTGTTTGCAGACAACTTATCTTGTGTTTCAAGAAAGACAGAAGGGAAAATCAAATCAAATCAAAGTGAATAGCCACCGTTAACTTCCTATTATATCATGATACCTTCTCCATTCCAGAATGAGTGAACCTCCAAAATGACCACCTCAATGTCATGTGACCAAGACTAGTTATAGCAATTGCAGCTCATTTACCCCACAAATAGTGGAGGAAGCCTATTTGTTGAATCTTACGTTTCTTTGGGGCTAAGTGCGAGTTGTGTTAAGTTTCTTTGGATGAAATCTTAATGCAGGCCCAGCAAGCTTTCTTGCCATATCTTACTAAATGCACCTCATTAGCTACCTGCTTTTTTTTTAATTCACGAGGGTGTCGCTGGCTAGGCAGCATTTACTGCCCATCCCTAATTAACCAGAGGGCAGTTACGAGTCACCCACATTGCTGTGGGTCTGGAGTCACGTGTAGGCCAGACCAGGTAAGGATGGTAGTTTCCTTCCCTAAACGACATTAGTGAACCGAATGGGCTTTTCCTGACAATTGGCAATGGATTCATGGTCATCATTAGACTCTTAATTCCAGGTATTTATTGAATTCAAATCCCACCAGCTGCCATGGCAGGACTCAAACCCAGGTCCCCAGAACATTATCTGGGTCTCTGGATTAACAGTCCAGCGATAATACCACTAGGCCATTGCCTTCCCACAATTCCCTCACATTCAATTCTATACCCATCTTACCACACACTGTTATTAAACCAACTTGCCACTCAGCAGGTATTTGCTGAAAGACCAGCATACTATACTTTCATACCGTCTTTTAAAAATCTCTGTGCACCTGGACAAGCGTTGGCACTCTGGCATTACCCTTCACCTGCAGCATAATTGCACAACAGCCACAAAGCTACAGTGTCCACAGTGCATGGTTGGCAAATAGTGAGGAGGATAAACTTAGAGTACAGGAAGATATAGGAGAGCTGATCCAGGGACTCCTTGAGGCCAGGTTCATCTTACAGAGACCTTGCAGAAGCTCTGGAGCTCTGTTTGAAGACCCCTTGTACCAACGATAAACTCTATTCATGTAATTTTTAAAATTCTTTTTCTTACTTCATATGACGCTGGATTGTGGTGACAAAACACTTTTCACTGCATCTTTCTAGATATATATAACAATAAATAACTCATAAATAAATGGAATTCAATCCATATAAGTGTGAGGTAATGCACTTGGCAGGAGAAACAAGACAAGCATGATAAACAATAGGATTCTGGGAAGCATCAAGGATCAGAGGGAGCTTGATATACATATCCACTGCTCCCTTAAAGTAATGGGACAGGTAGATGAAGTGGTTATGAAGCCTTTATTAGCTGAGGCATGAAGTTTCATAGCAGGGAGATCATGTTGCAATTGTATAAAATCTTGGTTAGGCCACACTAGAGTATTGCTGTATGGAAGCCACATGTTAGGAAGGTTGTAGTTGCATCAGAGAGGACGTAGAGGGCTAGAACGTTTTAATTTTGAAGACAGATCAGAAAGACCTAGATTGTTTTCCTTGGAGCAGAGGAGTTACATGATTGAATAATGTAAATTATGAGGATCATAGGTGAATTGGAAGAGACGTTTCTCCCTGGTGGAGGGCTCAATAACCATGGGCATATATTTAAGGTAGGAGGCAGGGGGTTTAGCGAAGATGTGAGGAGACATCTGGATTTTCACCCAGAGGATTGGGGGAGTCTAGAACTCATTGCTTGTAAGGGTGGTATAGGCAGAGACTCTCTCAATAGTCAATGCCCATTGGACACCCACATCTTGTCATTGTCTAGTCAGGAACTACCACATATGGAAAAGCAGTCAGATGGGTCCAAACATTAGCTCTTATTGACAGCCAGAAAAGAAAACACAAAGGAAATGAATACATACTGCAGTTCATATCCACAATGCAAAATAAACATTGGCATCTAGACTTTGACATTCCATGATAGTCTTCAACAACCAGTTAGATGCCAGTCAGGCCCTATCTACTTTGTAGGGCTCAATGCAGCTAGGCTCTAACATCCACATTCTTCCAGCTCAATGTCCTTCACTCTTCCACTGGCAACTTCCATTCTCCCAGCTCCTCAGAGTCTATCACATCTGCTCCAATTATGCAGAACACAGCACAGTGACAGTGCACAGCACACTCTATAAGGACCATACTAAAGGGTCTCCAGAGAGTATTCCAAACTTAGACACCAAACCTTCAGCAGACCTTTCATCTCTTCCATCATGGCTCTGGTTACAATATGTGCACTAACCTGGTGAGGGTGCAACACTAGCTAAGTGTAAAACACATTACAACAAAAAGGAGCACCTGCTTGCCCTCTGAACCCCTTCCCATTTGACTCAACTCAACCATTCTCCTATCCAATGCATTCATTAGAGTCTGTCCTCAAATTTATATGACCCATGATACACCAACAGACCCTTCATCTCACAGCACCCTTAGAAGTTTCATAACTAATCAGTGCTTTTGACGAACATTTGGCACATAAACATGTTCACTCTGCATGCACTACATATATGGGAAGAAATGTTTGCATTTGAAATTTAGCTGGAGTTTGCAAATGCATGCCTCAATGTCCTAAATAGATGCCATGCTTTCACACATTAAAGTGAAACTGACTCCACCCATCTTCAGCAATCCCAGCCATTTTTCATTTGCATAATGCATCTAGTGAACAGCAAATGATAACAGGGAAAGCAACTTGCAGTGGACACCCGGAACACTGGGGTCTGCCAGGTCATCAGGTACCCCCCCTCCATTCACCCACACCAAGAATGTCCATGTCCCCTTTTGCCTCAGTCTATCCGACAGCCTATTTCCACCCATACTGTCCCATGTGGAGATCCACCACATTGACCTTTGCCTCCAATTGTCCTCCCTGCCTCCTGAATGCAGACATATTGCCTTATCTATAAGTCCCTCAATGCTCTCCTTGTGGAGGTCATGGTGGTGGTCACTGTCAATAACCCCCGGTCCCATAGCTTACCATGCCCTTTGATGCTATTCTGCCTATCCTAAACACTTTTAGTTTCCTCCATCACTTCCCTTATTCCCAACTCCACAAATGCCTCCGCTTTTATACCAAGCCTTGTCTCCCCACCCTTCCTTGCAATGATACCCTACTGCCCTTTCATCCTCTTGCATTCTCCTTCATGATCAATTGGCAGACACGACAATTGTATTTGCTGCAGGCCTTTACCAACTTGGATGAACAGCCCTTCCACATGACTGACCAGAACTTGACCACTGTCTTCACAGCACCCTGATGGAAGTTTTGTGATTTCCGTGACTGCATATGATGGCCTGACAGAACTGATCATTGCCTACACCCTGGACTGCAGATGGACAGACACCCTGATGTCCCAAGTGGATGACTGACCATAGTCAAACTTTTAGACTGTGTGCAGATCTGCCCAGGACTGATGATAACAGAACACCCTAACTAACAGCACCCCACCCTTGGCTATAGTAAGAGCTGCCAATGCTGAAGTCTGAGATAACACAGCGTGGAGCTGCAACAGCAGGCAAGGCAGCATCAGAGGAGCAGGAAAGCTGACGTTTCAGGTTGGGACCCTAAACTTCAATTGTAAGGCTGTTGTGGTGCAGAGGTAGTGTCTGAGAATCAAGTCCCACCTACTGCAGAGGTGTGTAAAAAGATCACTTAACAGGCTGGTTAGTAAATTAAGTTTAAAAACATTTTCCCCTAATTATTTTATGTACACATAAACAGCTCAATAAATTGAACACAACACGAACAGTCACAGCCCAAAATCCATGAGATTGGAATTTCAGGACCAATCCAAAATGAAAAAAGACAATTGACAGTCCTTTCTTTCTGGGGCTTGTCTTGTAGCACAGTGGTAGTGTCTCGACCTAGGGTTTGGATGGCCTAGGTTCAATGTTCACCTACTCCAGAGATTATGTAATAACATTTCTGTACAGGTTCATTAGGAAAAATAGGTTAAGTAAAGTAAAATAGCAATTGACAGTACTTTTTGTAGCACAATGGTACTGTCCCTACCCCTGAACGACAAGCTCAGGTTCAAGTCCCACCTGTTCCAGAGGTGTATAATAACATCGGTGGCACGGTGGCACAGTGGTTAGCACTGCTGCCTCACAGCACCAGAGACCCAGGTTCTATTCCAGCCTCAGGCAACTGTCTGTGTGGAGTTTGCACATTCTCTAGGTGCTCTGGTTTCCCCCACAGTCCAAAAATGTGCAGGTTAGGTTGATTGGCCATGCTAAATTGCCTGTAGATTTCAGGGAGGTGTAGATTAGGTGGGTTGTAGGGGATATGTCTGGGTGGGATGCTCTGAGGTTTGGTGTGGACTTGTTGGACCAAAGGGCCTGTTTCCACACTGTAGGGATTCTAATTCTTTAAAAAAAAAACTCTGAACAGGTTGACTTGAAAAATAAAATAAATTAATCAATCAGAAAACATGGGTGATTTACTGGTGGTGGTTAATAAATAAATAAAAGGGTGATTTGGTGTTAGGAGAAAATAAAACAATCAGTTGTGTGTAAACAGCAATACCTGAAAGTATTCCATTCTGTTCCAACTTCCAAATCACCTGAGAACTGACTTCCTGGCAATTTGGCTACAGGAATCCTTGCAGCCAAATGAAAATCCTCTGCTTTGCAAGGGATTCATTGTAGCTAAAGCATCCACGCCCCTTCTCTTCTGAAGAAGGGTCTAGGCCCGAAACGTCAGCCTTCCTGCTCCTCTGATGCTGCTTGGCCTGCTGTGTTCATCCAGCTCTATACCTTGTTATCTCAGATTCTCCAGCATCTGCAGTTCCTACTATCTCTACTAAATCATCCTTCCTGTTTTAAAACTCACCAAGAATCTTGCTGCTGAAGTAATTTAGGGTAAGCCAATTATTCGGAGAACAAAAAGATGCACACAATCTCACATATAAACACATTCTAATCATGGGCAGTCTGTGACAGCAGGTAGGAATATTTTTCTGGGTCCACCTAAGTGTAAGGTGCTGACTGATGGACACCATGTTTCACACAACATTTGACTTCAGCACGCTGGTATCCATCAACTGCCATGCCTTTTCTACACAAGAAGGAGAGGAACAAGACCTCAGTGCAATTATCACAAAGGCAAGTGACACCATAAGAGCCAACAACAAAGTAAAAAGAAAAGCAAAAGTATTAATATTATGATGAACACCTATAATTATACAAACTAGTCTTTATAAACTTAATTCTATGCTCAAGTGAATGACAAGGAATCCTAGATGATAGTTTTCCTCTGATTTTTAAAAGAAATATCAAAGCAGTCATGTGACATGGGAAGATTGTTTTCCTGCTGGAATGGGTGGTAGTGTCAATAAGTATCCAACAGAATGGAGTCTCACTCCATTTGCATCCCTTTTTGCCCTTATATGCTCAAAATTACTGGATAGCAGTGGTAGCTCCAAGCCTGATTAATTTTGTGTAAGAAAGCATCTCAAAGCTACTGACCCTGAAAATGTACTCATCCAGCACCAGAGCCTTATTATAACTTTGGTGAGAGAACATGGGAAACCAAAGAGAAATGTGCAAGTGTTTTTTGTTAGCTATTCATAACAAACAGAGTTGTTATCTCTGGTTTGTTACCCGTGCCACGTGCCAGCGAGGCGAGGAATAGGGAGACAGAGCAGTTGAATACGCGGCTACACTAATGGTGCAGGAGGGAGGGATTCAGATACCTGGATAATTGGAGCTCATTCTGGGGTAGGTGGGACCTCTACAAACGGGATGGTCTGCACCTGAACCAGAGGGGCACCAATATCCTGGGGGGGAGATTTGCTAATGCTCTTCGGGAGGGTTTAAACTAATTCAGCAGGGTGGTGGGAACCTGACTTGTAGCGCCAGTGTACAGGAAGTTGAGAGTAGTGAGGTCATGAATAAGGTTTCAAGGTCGCAGGAGTGTACCGGCAGGCAGGAAGGTGGTTTGAAGTGTGTCTACTTCAATGCCAGGAGCATCCGGAATAAGCTGGGTGAACTTGCAGCATGGGTTGGTACCTGGGACTTTGATGTTGTGGCCATTTCGGAGACACGGATAAAGCAGGGACAAGAATGGTTGTAGCAGGTTCTGGGGTTTAGATGTTTCAGTAAGATCAGGGAAGGTGGTAAAAGAGGGGGAGGTGTGGCATTGTTAGTCAAGGACAGTATTACGGTGGTAGAAAGGATGTTTGATGAGGACTTGTCTACTGAGGTAGTATGGGCTGAGGTTAGAAACAGGAAAAGAGAGGTCACCCTGTTGGGAGTTTTCTATAGGCCTCTGAATAGTTCCAGAGATGTAGAGGAAAGGATAGCAAAGATGATTCTGGATAGGAGCGAAAGGAACAGGGTAGTTGTTATGGGGGATTTTAACTTTCCAAATATTGGCTGGAAACGCTATAGTTCAGGTACTTTAGATGGGTCAGTTTTTGTCCAATGTGTGCAGGAGGGTTTCCTGACACAGTATGTGGATAGGCCAACAAAGAGGCGATGCCACATTGGATTTGGTACTGGGTAATGAACCAGGCCAGGTGTTAAATTTGGAGGTAGGTGAACACTTTGGTGATAGTGACCACAATTCGGTTATGTTTACTTTAGCAATGGAAAAGGATAGGTATATACCGCAGGGCAAGATTTATAGCTGGGGGAAAGGCAATTATGAGGCGATTAGGCAAGACTTAGGATGCAAAGGATGGAGAAGGAAACTGCAGGGGCTGGGTAAAATTGGAATGTGGAGCTTGTTCAAGGAACAGCTACTGCGTGTCCTTGATAAGTATGTACTTGTCAGGCAGGAAGGAAGCGGTTGAGCGAAGGAACCGTGATTTACTAAAGAAGTTGAATTTCTTGGCAAGAGGAAGAAGGAGGCTTATGCAAAGATGAGGCGTGAAGGCTCAGTTAGGGCGCTTGAGAGTTACAAGTTAGCCAGGAAGGACCTAAGGAGAGAGCTAAGAAGAGCCAGGAGGGGACATGAGAAGTCCTTGGCAGGTAGAATCAAGGAAAACCATAAAGCTTTCTATAGGTATGACAGGAATAAAAGAATGACTAGAGTAAGATTAGGGCCAGTCAAGGACAGTAGTGGGAAGTTGTGTGTGGAGTCCGAAGAGATAGGAGAGGCACTAAATGAGTATTTTTCATCAGTATTCACACAGGAAAAAGGCAATGTTGTCGAGGAGAATACTGAGGTACAGGCTATTAGACTAGATAGGATTGAGGTTCATAAGGAGGAGGTGTTAGCAATTCTGGAAAGTGTGAGAATAGATAAGTCCCCTGGGCCGGATGGGATCTATCCTAGGATTCTCTGGGAAGCTAAGGAGGAGATTGCAGAGCCTTTGGCTTTGATCTTTATGTCGTCATTGTCTACAGGAATAGTGCCAGAAGACTGGAGGATAGCAAATGTTGTCGCCTTGTTCAAGAAGGGGAGTAGAAACAACCCTGGTACTTATAGACCAGTGAGCCTTACTTCGGTTGTGGGTAAAGTATTGGAAAGGATTATAAGAGATAGGATTTATAATCATCTAGAAAGGAATAATTTGATTAGGGATAGTCAACACGGTTTTGTGAAGGGTAGGTCGTGCCTCACATACCTTATTGAGTTCTTTGAGAAGGTGACGAAACAGGTGGATGAGGGTAAAGCGGTTGATCTGGTGTATATGGATTTCAGTAAAGCATTTGAGAAGGTTCCCCACGGTGGGCTATTGCAGAAAATTCGGAGGCACGGGATTGAGGGTGATTTAGCGGTTTGGATCAGAAATTGGCTAGCTGTAAGAACACAGAGGGTGGTGGTTGATGGGAAATATTCATCCTGGAGTTCAGTTAGTAGTGGTGTACCGCAAGGATCTGTTTTGGGGCCACTGCTGGTTGTCATTTTTATAAATGACCTGGATGAGGGCGTAGAAGGATGGGTTAGTAAATTTGCGGATGACACTAAAGTCGGTGAAGTTGTGGATAGTGCGGAAGGATGTTGCAGGTTACAGAGGGACATAGATAAGCTGCAGAGCTGGGCTGAGAGGTGGCAAGTGGAGTTTAATGTGGAAAAGTGTGAGATGATTCACTTTGGAGGGAGTAACAGGAATACAGAGTACAGGGCGAATGGTAAGATTCTTGGTAGTGTGGATGAGCAGAGAGATCTTGGTGTCCGTGTGCATAGATCCCTGAAAGTTGCCACCCAGGTTGATAGGGTTGTTAAGAAGGCGTACGGTGTGTTAGATTTTATTGGTAGAGTGATTGAGTTTCGGAGCTGTGAGATCATGTTGCAGCTGTACAAAACTCTGATGCGGCCGCACTTGGAGTATTGTGTACAGTTCTGGTCACCGCATTATAGGAATGATGTGGATGCATTGGAAAGGGTGCAGAGGAGATTTACCAGGATGTTGCCTGGTATGGAGGGAAGGTCTTATGAGGAAAGGCTGTGGATCTTGAGGCTGTTTTCGCTAGAGAGAAGAAGGTTAAGAGGTGACTTAATAGAGACATACAAGATGATCAGAGGATTAGATAGGGTGGACAGTGAGAGCCTTTTTCCTCGGATGGTGACGGCTAGCACGAGGGGACATAGCTTTAACTTGAGGGGTGATAGATATAGGACAGATATCAGAGTTAGATTCTTTACTCAGAGAGTAGTAAGGGCATGGAATGCCTTGCCTGCAGCAGTTGTAGACTCGCCAACTTTAAGGACATTTAAATGGTTGTTGGATAAACATATGGATGATAATGGAATAGTGTAGGTTAGATGGGCTTCAGAATGGTTTCAAAGGTCGGTGCAACATCGAGGGCCGAAGGGCCTGTACTGCGCTGTAATGTTCTATGTTCTATGTTCTATTTTTATGGGAGCTTCATGATTTTCCTGCTGGAGTTACAAGGGGATATGAGAGGTTGAACCACATAATAACATTACACCCTACCGCCACCCCCCAACCCAACTTAGTTATAGGCAGTGTTTGTTGTATTTAAATAGGTGAACTTCATTAGTTTCATTACAAAATGTGAGGTTATCACTGATTAGCAGACAGATTGGTACTAACTTCTGAGCACAACTGGAAAGAAGGACGTGTGAAAGGATTTGTACTTTCTCTGCAGTTGTTAATGTGGAATCAGGCTCCCCCTTCTGGAATCACATTGATGGAAGATTTGAAAATGATCCATCCATGGAATAAGGGGACAAGGTAGAAGTGTAGAATCTTGCTAAGTGCTGGAATTCCTCGTGTACTGGTGGAAAATGAAACTCGAGGCCATTATATTAGACACCCACCTACTTTATAGCCCATCTTCAGATCTGTAATATTCAGGTGCCAGCCTGGGATCAGTGATAACACTCTCAACTTTTGGTTAGAAGGTTCTTGATTAGCTCATTGTTCAGAATCTTGTGTATAATGGTATCTCTCTGGGCATTGATGGTCTCTCTTTTGTGAGGAATAGTCTCCTCTGTTGAGGTGCGTAGCGTTTCGCTGGTAAGTGATGATCTTTGTCTCTCTTGCACTGTCTTTGCAAATAATGATCCCTCTTAGAGTGGGTAAAGGTCTCCCTTGTGCTCTCACAGCAAGCAATAGACTCTCTTTCAGCGAATGATGGTCTCTCTCTCAATGCATGATTCACTCACTCTCTCAGAGTGAGTGAGTCTCTCTCGGAGTGAATGATGGTCTCTCTCTACCTAAGTGAGTGATTGTGTCAGATTAGCAGGCCCTTCTGCTATGTATATCTGTTTGTTTTTGTTGTCAGTCAGTGTGGTCTGTTGACAGACAAGTAATGTTGAGAAATCTCAAGTTAGAATCCTGTATACAGTGACTCCATGTTCCCATCTGCATTTCATTGTGTTATTTTAATGACCAGGTATCATATAAGTTGCAATAGAGAGGAACTGTTTTATTTTACAACTTTTGGATAATTAAAAGCTTCCAGATATTAAGATCCTTTGGCTTGTGCAACAGTACAGCTGCAACACCAGCATGCATGCTATTTCAAGAAACCAGGGATCATGCATAAATAGGATATCTTATCTTTGAGGTTTACTTCAAAATTGGGAACTTCTTACTTTTTTAATTCAGGCTTTGAAGGTCCTGGCCACTGAATTAACTCTTTTGGTGATCTCCCTCTGGGCATTGCATGCTGCTGTTCTCTGGGAGATAAACACTGGAGTTCAAACAGAGGAGACCTTCTGACACAGATCTTGACTGGACAACCTCAACTGCTGTCTCATTCAAACCTCACTGTTTTTCCACTGTGGTAATATTTGACACTTGGGCTGCATTGCATCAATCATGTAGTTTAGTTATACTTGAATTTAACAGATTATGGCAAAACTCCTAAAGTGCGTCACACATAAGTCAGCTCAATGTTATGAGGGGGAGTTCAGCATGAATTCAAAAAATTGTTGTTATTTGTCAATTGTTCATGGGGTTTTGGCATTATTGGCAAGACTGGTATTTTTTGTACATTTTCAGTTGTTCCTGAGAAGGTAGTGATCATCTGTCTTCCTCATCTCTGCAGCTTGTGTGATGAAGGTACTTCTACAGGTAAGGAGTTACAGGAGTTCTGGCCAAGTAATGGTGAAGGAACAGTTTTACTTGTTCATGGGTGCTCTGTGATTTGGAGATGGTAGTGTTCCCATAAACATTCAGCCCAAGCTTCTAGATACGAGAGGCCATGGACTTGGGAGGAGGTATCAAAGTAATCTTGGTGAGTTGCTATAGTGCATCCAATAAATTATACATATAGACTCATGCCACCTTAATCTGGTGGTGGAGGAGTAAATATTTGAGGTAATGAATGCAATTTTGATCAAGCAGACTTCTTTGTCCTCAATATATCAAGCTTCTTTCATACTATTGGCATTGTAACCATCCTGGTAAATGGGGAGTATTCTACCATATTCCTGACTTATGTCTTACGGATGGTGGCAAGGTATTAGGAGTCTGGAGGTGACATACTCAACAAGGAATACAAAACCTGTGACCTTCTTTTGGAGCCATAGTATTTTTATGATTTTTCCAGTTTAGTTTCTGGTCAATGTTGATTCCCAGGATAATGATAATTGGGGAATTGTTGATGGTAATGCTGTAGAATAACAATAGAAGTATTTGGGATCCTTCGTCTTCTTAATTGGCACCTGTATGGTGAGAATGTTATTTGCCATTTATCAGTCTAAGTTTAAATGTTGTTCACCACTTGTTACATGCAGTGCACCTGTTCCATTATTTGAGAAGTTGCCAATGGCACTGAACACTGACCAAGTAAACATCCCTAATTTGTGACATTATGATGGAGGAAGGGTTACTCATAAAACAGTTAAAAATAATTATACCTACTGCCCTGATTAATTCCTGCAGTCATGTCCTGAGCCTAAGATAATTGGCCTCCTACAATCATAGCTGCCTTCATTTAAGCTAGGTGTGATTCCAGCCAGTGGAGAGTTTCCCTCCAATATACTCTCCCACCTATCATTAACAGTTCCCAGATCTCTATTAACCTCAGTTTTACTACAGCTCTTTTGGACTAAGCACCGTCAAGTAATCCGAGTCAAGACTATCACCCTCATTTCATCTCTAGAGTTCAACTCATATCAATATTAAGACTTAAACTTTATTAGATATGAATAGATAGTTAGATCCAAAGCTGAGTGGCCCTCGGTGGTGCCAGTGAGCAGACTATTGCTGAGTAAGTGCTGCTTGATAGCATTGCTGATACTTCATCTTTCTGATGAGTGTGGATAAACTGCTGGATCTGATATTTAACCAGAATAGAAAATAGAACATAGAACATTACAGCGCAGTACAGACCCTTTGGCCCTCGATGTTGCGCCGACCTGTGAAACCAATCTGAAGCCCATCTAACCTACACTATTCCATTATCATCCATATGTTTATCCAACAACCATTTAAATGTCCTTAAAGTTGGCGAGTCTACAACTGCTGCAGGCAAGGCATTCCATGCCCTTACTACTCTCTGAGTAAAGAATCTAACTCTGACATCTGTTCTATATCTATCACCCCTCAATTTAAAGCTATGTCCCCTCGTGCTAGCCGTCACCATCTGAGGAAAAAGGCTCTCACTGTCCACCCTATCTAATCCTCTGATCATCTTGTATGTCTCTATTAAGTCACCTCTTAACCTTCTTCTCTCTAGCAAAAACAGCCTCAAGATCTTCAGCCTTTCCTCATAAGACCTTCCCTCCATACCAGGCAACATCCTGGTAAATCTCCTCTGCACCCTTTCCAATGCATCCACATCATTCCTATAATGCGGTGACCAGAACTGTACACAATACTCCAAGTGTGGCCGCACCAGAGTTTTGTACAGCTGCAACATGACCTCACAGCTCCGAAACTCAATCACTCTACCAATAAAATCTAACACACCGTATGCCTTCTTAACAACCCTATCAACCTGGGTGGCAACTTTCAGGGATCCATGCACATGGACACCAAGATCTCTCTGCTCATCCACACTACCAAGAATCTTACCATTCGCCCTGTACTCTGTATTCCTGTTACTCCCTCCAAAGTGAATCATCTCACACTTTTCCACATTAAACTCCACTTGCCACCTCTCAGCCCAGCTCTGCAGCTTATCTATGTCCCTCTGTAACCTGCAACATCCTTCCGCACTATCCACAACTTCACCGACTTTAGTGTCATCCGCAAATTTACTAACCCATCCTTCTACGCCCTCATCCAGGTCATTTATAAAAATGACAACCAGCAGTGGCCCCAAAGGCTATTTCTGAAACACAAGCCTAAAAAAGGATGTTGTCAAAGCTGTGGTCAAAGCCCATAATTAATGTTGAATCCAGTGAACTTTTCCTGATATCTTGTAGAGTCAATAGATTTGGATGAAGACCCTCATCTCTAAATGGTAAAGTCCGCAAGAGTAGGATGATATATATTATCCACTTTGGATTTTTTACTAAAAATGTTTGCAAAAGCTTCTCCCTTATCAAGATGTGCTGAGCCCTGTGAGCTTTATCGATTACAATATTCATTAGTTTAACTATTCACTGCTATTCATGACAGAATGTGACAGGGCTACAGAGGCTTAAAAGGTCGGATATCATGTGTGGTCGGTGAGGCTATTTCAGAGGGCAGATAAGTATCAACAACATTGTTATGAGGCTGTGGTTACTAAAGGACAAACTAGGTAATGACTGTGGTAGTCCTTCCCAAAAAGGACAGTAATGGACTTGGTTATTGTACAATCCAATTGCTTCTTGGCTATGGTTACTGAGACTAACTCCTTTTCCACTTTTATTTTTTTAAAACTGAATTCAAGTGCACAAACTACTGAGGTTGGATTTCAACTCACATCTTCAGACTATTAGCCCAGGCCTCTGGCCTCTTAATGAATTAACATAACCATTCCATTACATTACTGTATCCGATATTTGAGCTTAAATGGGTGCTCAGCGGGAAATGAGTGTTCCTCGATAGCTGTGCAGAGATGCCATTATGATTTATTACTGTCCCATTAATGCTGCCATTATAATTTTTAATCTTCAACGTTAAAACCTCTTCTCACACATGAGAAACAAGTGTGTGATGTGATGTAGGAAACCCACTCTCTGCTCAATGACACTCAGATCAATGATAATCCATTCCTGATGCAGGTAATTGAACAGTTAAAGCAGCATGAAAGTTGACTTGGTGGGAATCTATGCACCTCATGAAAACAGTATTTCAAAGCTCTTTGCTGGTGGCAGGTTGGTAATAGCAGTGTAATGAGGGATTCTTTTGTTTCTCTCAGTGTTAGTTCTCACACAAGCGACAAGTGCAGCCAAGCAATTAGCCACAAGGCCTCTTTCTACCTGACAAGTATCAGTTTCTTGTCATGATCACATTGCCTGAGTCAGCTGTAACAGAATATTCTCCAGCTGCTTCAAATAGTGCTATGAAACTGGAGCATGCAGAATAGGAATCACAGCGAGGAGCTATTCTCTTAATACTGGGACAAAACCTTTGAAACTTGGCTCAAATGGTTTGCTGTACAGTGGGCAGATTTAATGTGGGGGTCATTTAATGGTGCTTAGACTGAATACACAGACAACACACTGAAAGAACAAAATCATTATTGTATTTAAGTGGTATGTAGCCCACTAGGAGGCTGATTGCATAGAGTTATTGAATGGTGATGTGTGGTTTTGAGGCTGCAGGTTTACCACAGGACAAGAGACAAGTAAAACCTAGGTCATAAAATCTTTAGATCTAGAATTTAAACACAGAAACCATTTGTTTTTATGCAATATGATTATCTCATGGTCACTGTTACTGAGACTATCTTTTTACCCAAAATTTAGTAATCTGTCCTAAATTATTGACATTGTCATGATAGTTTATACTCTCTATTAGCAACAAGACTAAGAATGAAAGAGCTTGTAATTTTTTTTGCATATGCTTTGGTATTGCAAGTCATATCTAAATACTTATTAAATGTTTTAGGATTTCTGCTTCTACTACCCTTGCAGACAGCGAGTTCTGGATTACCACCACCCTCTAGGTAAAGTAATTTTTCCTAGCATGCCCTCTAACCTCCTACCCCTCATCTTAAATCCATGCCCCGTAGTCATTGATTCCTGCACCAAAGGGACAAGTTCCTTCCTGTCTACCCTATTTATGCCTCTCTAATTTTATGTACCATGCCCCCCTCAGTCTCCTCTGCTCAAAGGAAAATAACCCCACCCTATCCAATCTCTCTTCATAACTGAAACTCTCCAGCCCAGGCAACATCCTGCCAAGTCTCTTCTGCACCATCTCCTGTGCAATCATATCTCTCCTCTCATGTTTGTACACAATACTCAGAGCTGTACACAATACACTAGCTGTGACTTAACCAATATTTATTCAGTTCTGGCATAACCTCCCTGCTCCTAAATTCTGTGCCTGAACAAATGAAGACAAGTGCCCCAAATGCCTTCTTAACCACTTTATTTATCAGTCCCACTACCTTAAGGGACCAGTGAGCATGCATACCTAGATCCCTCTGATCCCTAGTGCTTCGCAGGCTCCTGCTGTCATCATGTATTCTTTTGCCTTGTTTGTCTTGCTCAAGTGCAACACCTCACACTTATCAGAGTTGAATTCCATTTGCTGCTGATCATCCCATTTGACCAACCTGTCTTTATGCTCCGATAATCTAAGACTATTCTCCTCACTATTTACCACTCCACCAATTTTCATATAGTCCATACATTTATTGATTAACCCTCCTACATTCATGTCTAAATTGTTTATATGTATCTCACAAACATCAAGAGCCCCAACACGAACCCTGGGGAACCTCACCGAACACAGGATTCTAGTCACAAAAACACCCTTTGACCAACATCCTCTGCTTCCTGTCACACAGCCAATTGTGGATCCAATTTTCCAAGTTTCCTTGGATTCCATGGCTGTTACCTTTGCTATCAGTCACCCATGTTGGACGTTATTAAAAGCCTTGTTTGAAGACCTTGTAGACTTTGCCAAATGCATTGCACCCCCCGGTCATTCCTCCGAAAAAATTAAACAAATTGGTTAGAAATGACCTCCCTTTAACAAAACCATGCCTCCTGTTTTTGATTAATCCCTGCCTCTCCAAATGCAGGTTAATTCTGTCCATCAGAATTGCTTCCAATAGTTTCCTCACTACTGAGGTTAGACTAACTGACCTGTAGTTAAGCATGCAGGTGCAGCAGGTAAAGAAGGCAAATGGTATGTTAGCCTTCATTGCAAGAGGTTTCGAGTACAGGAGCAGGGATGTGTTGTTGCAGTTATACAGGGTCTTGATGAGACCACATCTGGAATATTGTGTGCAATTTTGGTATCCTTTTCTGAGGAAGGGTGCTCTTGCTCTTGAGGGAGTGCACTGAAGGTTTACCAGGCTGATTCCAGGGATGGCGGGTCTGACATATGAGGAGAGATTGACTGGGTTGGGATTAATTTTGTTAGGGTTCAGATGAATGAGAGGGGATCTCAAAGAGACTTATAAAATTCTAACAGGACTGGACAGGGTAGATGCAGGGAGAAGGTTCCCAATGGTGGGTGTGTCCAGAACCAGGGGTCACAGTATGAGAATCAGGTGGACGATTTAGAACAAAGATGAGTAGATATTTCTTCACTCAAAGAGTGGTGAGCCCTACCACAGGAAATAGTTGATGCCAGAACATTGAACGTATTCAAGAAGTGACTAGATATAGCACCTGGGGGGAATGGGATCAAAAGTTATGGGGAGAAAGCAGGATTAGGCGATTGAGTTGGACAATCAGCCATGATCATGAAGAATGGAAGAGCAGGCTCGAAGGGCCGAATGGCTTCCTCCTGCTCCTATCTTCTATGTTTCTATGTTTAGTTTCCTGGTCTATCCCTTGCTCCTTTCTTGAATAACAGTGCTACATTGGCTATCCTCCAGTCCTCTGGAACCTTTCCTGTGGCCAAAGAGGAGTTGATAATAATTTCCAATGACCGTGCAGATTCTTTCCTTTCCTCACTCAACAGCCTGGGATATATTTTATCCAGTTCAGCAGATTTATCTACTTTTAAGTCTGCCAGACTGCTCAGAACCTCCTCCTTGTCTCTGTCAATTTCTTTAATTATATCACAATCCTTCTCCCTGATTTCCTTACCCACACTATTTCTCTTTTTAGTGAACATCGACACAAAGTATTCATTTCAAACCCAGTCACCCCCCCAATTTCCCACGCTTCTGCCCTCAAACCCTCTCCCTGCAACAACAATAAGGATAGAGTCTCCTTCGTCATAGAATCATAGAATCCCTACAGTGTGGAAAAAGGCCCTTTGGCCCACAAGTCCACACCAACCATCAGAGCATCCTGCCCAGACCCATCCCCCATAACCCACTGAATCTACACATCCCTGAACACTACGGGCAATTTAGCATGGCTAATCCACTTAGCCTGCACATCTTTGGACTGTGGGAGGAAACCTGAGCACCCGGACGAAACCCACGCAGACACAGGGAGAATGGGCAAACTCCACACGGAAACTTACCTGAGGGTGGAATTGAACACAGGTCCCTGGCGCTGTGAGGCAGCAGTGCTAACCAATGAGCCACCGTGCCGCCCCACATACCACCCCACCAACCCCGAATACAACGCATCATCCTCCAACATTTCTGCCATCTACAATTGGACCACCACCAAAAAGATATTTGCCTCCCTACCCCTGTCTGCTTTCTGCAGGGGTCTTCCACTCGCAACTCCCTTGTCAGCTCCACACTCCCCACCAACCCCTCCACCACACCTGGTACCTTTTCC
Source organism: Ginglymostoma cirratum (assembly GCA_024137785.1). NCBI lineage: Eukaryota > Metazoa > Chordata > Chondrichthyes > Orectolobiformes > Ginglymostomatidae > Ginglymostoma > Ginglymostoma cirratum. The sequence continues at coordinate 3,437,663 of JAHRHZ010000030.1, read as the reverse complement.
TACAACCGCAGGAGGTGCTACAACTGCCTCCACATTTTCCCTCTCACCTCTGTCCAAGGCCCCAAACAATCCTTCCAAATCTAGCAGAGATTCATTTGCTCTTCACCTAGCCTCATCTACAGTATCTGTTGCTCCCAATGTGGTCTCCTCTATATCGGGGAGACCAAATGCAGACTCAGGAACTGCATCTCCACTCTGCATGTGCCAACCAGCCCAACCTTCCAGCTGCCATCCACTTCAACTCCCCCTCCCACTCCCCTGGTGACATGTCCATCCTTGGCCTCCTCCACTGTCAGAGTGAGGCCAGATGCAAATTAGGGGAACAGCACTTCATATTTCACCTTGTGAACTTACAGCCCAATGGCCTGTATATTGACTTCACCAGCTTAACAATCTCTCCTCTCCCAACCTGTCCATCTTTCCATTCACCTATCTATTCCACCCTTCCCACTGACCAATCGCAAGAACCCCATAACTGCATCTGCCTATCTCCATCTCACCTACCCTCTCCCTAGCCTCACTCCGGTCTCTATTTATTTCTGGGCTTCTCTCCCCCTCCCCAGTCCTGATGAAGGTTTCTGACCTGAAACGTTGACTTTCCTGCTCCTTGGATGCTGTCTGAACTGCTGTGCTTTTGCAGCTCCACATTTTTTGACAATGGACTGTCCAATTGGTGGGATTCTCCTCCACAGTGGTCGCCTGGCATGCTATGGCCACAGTGTATTTTTAAAAATAGAAGTCTTCATGGAGAGCCTAAAGATACAGATGCCGTCATAGTTCCCATCCTACGATGGCACATACCTCTCCAGGTGAGGCAGCCTTCCCATCAAGACTGTACAATTTCTGCTTGAGAGATAGCAAGAACCACAGATGCTGGAGTCAGAGCTAACAAAGTGTGGAGCTGGAAGGGTCCCAACCCGAAACGTCACATTTGCCGCTCTTCTGATCCTGCCTAGCCTGCTGTGTTCCTCCAGCTCCACACTTTATTAACACGTTCTGCTTGAGCTTCCTGCCTGAGGAAGAGGCCAATCTACCATTCTTCATTTGATGGCAGAGACAGGAGTGGACAACTTAGGAGGCCATCTGATGTAAAAGTTCAAACAGGTACAGAGATTAAATAGCAGACTCCAAGTTTGGTGCTGCTTTAAGGAGAATTCCTCAGATAGGAAAATCCTTAACTGCTTGCTGTCCTTTCAAGAGGTCAGGGCAAGGTTAAAGTACTATTGACAGGGCAAGGAAGAATAATTTATTTGGTAACTGCTCACAGCAACCAGAAGAAGCCTGTAAAAAGCATTTTTCACTGTTTACTTTCGTTTTTCAATCTACCAGCCATTGGGTTGCAATGGAGATCCAAACGAGACTTTGATGGTAATTCACCGGCATCTAAGCAGAGTATCCTCTGTCTATTATCACCCATTAGTTATTATCATTTACACAACTTTAAAACCTGAAAATCACTCTTCAATTAGCTTTACTTCTTTAAAAGTTCTCCAAACCCTTGTGATAAAGTGCCCTTTACTTCAGGTTTGAAGGAACCCACACACAGAGTAGCTCATATGGAATCTACAGTGATGCTTGGATATAGGGAAATGCTGCATCATTAGATATTTTGCCTTTCAGATAAGGGGTCAAACTGTAGCCTTGCCTACTTAGTTGAATGTAAATAATCCCAGGATGTTTCGGTACTCAACCTTCTGTTTTCAATCAGTACTTCTGTAAATATTAATGAGTAAATTATTGTCATTTTTGCCCACAGAACAGCCACTTCAGAAACTATTAAATAGCTGTGATGGGCTTTGAGATTGTGATAGAGTGATATATGAATGCAAGTTCTTTTTTCTTGTTAAAACAAATAAATAATATCAGCTAGGCATGGGGTATTTCTACTACTATTACTATCCCTTCTTAACATATCTCAGTGTATTTTTAAATATGATCCATGAGGTTTAAAAGCATTTTCATGAAATTTAATCGTTAAGTACTTCGTATTTCCCTGACTCATTTTTTGGACATTAAGATTAATGTTAGTTACTCATCAAATGCAAAACCATTTAATTCTAATGCTCTTGTAGGTATAGATTTTCTCTGGGGAATTGTATCCTTTCTTGACCATGCAAAGCAGGATGGAAAACAATATTTACTGATTATGAAATCAAAACCAGCCTCTTAAGCAGAGTAGTTAGCATGAAATGTGTAAGTGTACATTAGTGTATTACATATACTGAATCCCCTGTTATGTGCCTCTGCTGGGTTTGCTGAGCTACTCTGTGTGTGGGTTCCTTCAAACCTGAAGTGATCTAGTATGGATAAGTTTGCCTACCTTTCTGGTCCAACTAAACGAGTCTTATTGAATAACCAACATGAAGTTTAATGCATTATTGCAACTACTTACAGATTACACGAGTATAATTTCAGGAGACTACTAGGAACATACTAGATCTATTAAAAACTCCTTGCATATTCCAGACAAGATCCAATGTTATCATACTTTCTCAAGAATGTCATACCAGACTCAAAACATTAACTCTATTTTTTTCCACAGATGCTGCCAGACCCTGCATAGGTAATCCAACATTCTTTGCTTGTCCGATGGCATCATCACAGTTGGTGGTACAGACTGTACTCAATCAAATATTAATCCTTACAGATTCATCTACAACCATACCATCCAATATGACATGCCCAATAAACAAGAATTCCTTTGAACTTTGTCAGAATAAATAGACAGATATCTATAAATGTTTCATATTAGTGATCAAAAGAGAATTTGATGAGAAAATTAGTCTAATCTTTCCGTACATAATTTTCTTTGCGTAAGGTGGAGCTCAAAGGTGATCTGTAATTGGCTTAATTCTGAAGCATATTAATTTTAGATTTGAAATTGATTTTGATTTATCATTGTCAAATGTACCAAGATGCAGCGAACAATACTGTTTTGCATGCTAAACAGACAAATCATATCTTACATAGGTACGTCAGGGTAGTAGAACTGAATGCAGAATATAGTGTTACACCTACAGAGAAGGTGCAGAGAAAGATTAACTCTACAATGAGAAGAAGAAGCTGTTCTTAAATCTGATAATACTAGCTTTGTGAGTGATCTATTGTCACAAGACTATGTTGACTTACATAAGGACCATAGTGTTCACTGAATGAAGTTTACACATACTAAACACTTGATGACTGGCATCCTGAAGATCAAGAACAAAATCAGAAGTTGCTGGAAAAGCTCAATTCTGAGGAAGGGTCACCGGACCCGAAATGTTAACTCTGATTTTCTCTTCACAGATGCTACCAGACCTGCTGAGCTTTTCCAGCATCTTCTGTTTTTGTTCCTGATTTACAGCATCCACAGTTGTTTTGGTTTTTATCCTGAAAATCAGGACAGGCAGTCTCTGGGTACATGAAAGGAAACAATTATCTAAGATTACAAAGGGACCTTGATCAATTGGGCCAATGGACCAAGGAGTGGCAGATGGAGTTTAATCTGGATAAATGTGAGGCATTGCATTTTGGTAAAACAAACAAGGGTAGGAGTTATACATTTAATGGTAGGGCCCTGCATATTGTTGTCGAACTGATGGACCTAGAGTTTCAGGTACATAGTTTTTTAAAAGTTGCATCACAGGTAGGCAGGGTGGTTAAAAAGGTGTTTAGCACGCTTGCCTTCATTGCTCAGACCTTTGAGTATAGGAGTTGGGATGTCATGTTGAGGTTGTACAGGATGTTGGTGCGGCCACTTTTGGAGTACTACGTACAGTTCCAGGTGACCTGCTATAGGAAGAATATTATTAAATTGGAGAGGGTTCAGAAAAGATTTACCAGAATTTACCAGAATGGGACTGGAGGGTTTGTGTTATAAGGATGGGCTGGCTTGGCTGGGACTTTTTTCACTGGAGCACAAGAAGTTGAGGAGTGATGTTATGGAAGTTCATAAAATCATGGGTGGCATAGATAAGGTGAATAGCAAAGTTTTATTTCCCTAGGGTGGGCAAATTCAAAACTAGGGGACGTATTTTCAAGGTGAGAGGAGAAAGATTTAAATGGGACCTGAGGAGAAACTTTTTCCCACAGAGTGTGGTTTGTGTGTGGAATGAACTTATGCAGGTACAGTTACAATATTTAAAAGACATTTGGATACGTGCATAAATAGGAAATGTTTAGAGGGATATAGGCCAAATGCTGGCAAGTGGACTAGTTTAGTTTGGGATACTTGGTCAGCTTGGACGAGTTGGACTGAAGGGTCTGGTTTGATGCTGTATGACTGTATGGCTCCAGAAGCATATTAGATGATGTGTGATTTGGTGGCTACTGTGATATTTGGTAATTGTTGTTGGCAAGTTGATTAGAAAACAACTATAAGATAGCAAAGACAAGCATTGATGCAAACTTAATGTTAAAGATCATGGAGTGCTCAGATAAGACAGAGTGGATAGAAAAACAGGCATGACAATCTTGTATATCAGAGACACCTGAGAGGTAAATGTGGACACCGACAATTGTAAAATGAAGCTCTAATCAGACATCTTGAATGTTCAGGATAAACTACAGGTGAAAAGTTCAAGTCTTGATAAGAATGATGTCAATTAGCTCTATGAGATAGGAAGCTTATGGGGTTAGAATGGGAAAGGTAGTCTAAAGGGAGATTTTATGAAAGCATATGTAAATAAGGAAAATCTGAGTTGCTAAATACCATTACACCATCAGAGAATACAGGAGCAGAATTCGGCCATTTGGCCCATTGAGTTGCTCCACCATTCGATCATGGTTAATATGTTTCTCAACCCCATTCTCCTACCTTCTCCCCATAACCTTTGTTTCCCTTACTATTCAAGAACCTGTCTATTTTCTTCTTAATACAGTCAGGGACTTTGCCTCCACGGCTTTCTGTGACAATGAGTTCCACAGATTCATGACTCTCTGGCTCAAGAAATTCCTCTTCATCTCATTTCCAAAGGGTTGTTTCTTCTCTCTGAGGCTGTTCCCTCAAGTCCTATGTTCTCCTAGTAGTGCAAACATCTTTTCCTCATCTACTCTATCCAGGCCTTTCAATATTTTGTAAGTTTCAATTTTATCCTTGCTCATCTTTCTAAGCTTCATCAAGTTCAAACCTAGAGTCCTCAACCACTCCTAATATGGCAAACCCTTAATCCTTGGGTTAAGGGCTTCAATGGAGTGGAATTTGTCAAGCACGCACAAGAAAATTTTCTGATTCAGCATGTGAATGTAGCTATGAGGGAAGGAGCAAAACTTGACCTTCTGTTGGGAAATAAGGCAGATCAAGTGAGTAAGGTTTCAGTGGGGGAGCGCTTTGGGCCAGTGATCATAATTCTATTAGTTTTAAAATAGTGATGGAAAAGGATAAACGGGATCTAAAAATTAAAATTCTAAATTAGAGGAAGGCTGATTTGATGGTATTAGGCAAGAGTTTTCAAAAGTTGATGTGGGGGGTGGGGTCACAGATACTTGCAGGTAAAGGGACAGCTGGAAAATGGGAAGCCTTCAACAATGAGATAATGAGAGTCCAGAGACAGTATGTTCCTGTTCGGGTAAAGGGCAAGGTTAGTAGGTGTGGGGAATGCTGAATGACTAGAGAAATTGATATTTTGGTCAAGAAAAAGACAGAAGTGTAAGTCTGGCAAAGACAGCAGGGATCAAGTGAAGAGAGATAACAAAGTGTAGAGCTGGATGAACACAGCAGGCCAAGCAGCATCAGAGGAGTAGGAAGGCTGATGTTTTGGGCATAGACCCTTCTTCAGAAATTTCCCATTTCTGAAGAAGGGCCTAGGCCTGAAACGTCAGCCTTCCTGCTCCTCTGATGCTGCTTGGCCTGCTGTGTTCATCGAGCTCTACACCTTATTATCTCAGATTCTCCAGCATCTGCAGTTCTTACTATATCTCAAGGGATCAAGTGAATCCAGAGATGAATATAAGGACTGAAGAAGTATGCTTAAGAGGGAAACTAGGAGGGCAAAAACAGGACATGAGATAGCTTTGGCAAATAGGGGTAAGGAGGATCAAAGGAATTCTACAAATGCATTAAGGACAAAAGAGTAGCTAGGGAGAGAATACGGTCCCTTAAAGATCAGTGGCACCACAGAAGATGGGGCAAGATACTAAACAAGTATTTTGCCTCAGTGTTTACAGTGGAGAAGGATATGGAAGCCAGAGAACTTGGGAAATAAATAGCAATGTCTTGAAAAATGTCCAGAGGAGGAGGTGCTGGTCATCTTAAAATTCACAATGGTGAATAAATCCCCGGTACCAAATCAGGTGCACCCCATATCTTTGTGGAAGGCTAAGGAAGTGTTTGCTGGGCACCTTACTGAGATATTTGTATCATTGATAGCCACAGATGAGGTGCTAGAAGACTGGAGGTTGGCTAATGCGGTGCAACTGTTTAAGAAAGATGTTAAGAAAAAGCCAGGGACATACAGATTGGTAAGCCTGACATCAGTAGTGGGCAAGTTGTTGGAGGGGACCCGAGGGATAGGATTTACATGTATTTGGAAAGGCAAGGACTGATTAGGGATAGACAACATGGCTTTGTGCGTGGAAAATTGTGTCCCACTAACTTGATTGAATCTTTTGAAGAAGTAACAAAAAGGATTGATAAAAACAGAGCAATAGACGTGATCTATATGGGTTTCAGTAAGGCGTTTGACAAGGTTCTGCATGGTAGACTGGTTAACAAGGTTAGAGCACATGGATACAGGGAGAACTAGCCATTTGGATACAGAATTAACTTCGAGGTAGGAGACAGAGGGTGGTGGTGGAAGGATGCTGTTCAGACTGGAGGCCTGTGACCTGCGGTGTGCCACAAGGATCAGTGCAGGGTCCACTGCTTTTTGTCATTTGTATAAATGATCTGGATGTAAACATTGGAGGTATGGTCAGTAAGGTTGCAGATAACACCAAAATTAGTGGTTTAGTGGACAGTGAAGAAGGTTACCTCGGAGTATAACGGGACTTAGATCAGATGGGTCAATGGGCAGAGAAGTGTCAGATGGAGTTTAATTTAGATAAATGTGAGGTGCTGCGTTTTAGAATGGCAAATCAAGGCAGGACTTATACACTTAATGGAAAGGTCCTGGGAAGTGTTGCTGAATAATGAGACCTTGAAGTGCAGGTTCATATTTCCTTGAAAGTGGAGTCCCAGGTAAGTCAGGGTAGTGAAGAAGGCATTTAGTATGCTTGCCTTTGTTGGTCAGTGCATTGAGTATAAGAGTTGGGAGGTCATGTTGCAACTGTACAGGACACTGGTTAGGCCACTTTTGGAGTACTGCATTCGATTCTGGTCTCCCTGCTATAGGAAGAATGTTGTGAAACTTGAAAGTGTTTGGAAAAGATTTATAAGGATGTTGCCAGGCTTGGAGGGTTTCAGCTATAGGAAGAGGTTGAATAGGTTGGGGCTATTTTCCCTGGAGTGTCGGAGGCTGAGGGGTAATCTTGTAGAAATTTATAAAATCATGAGGGGCATGGATTGGGTGAATACTCAAGATCTTTTCGCCAGAGTAGGGGAGTTTAAAACTAGAGGGTGTGGGTTTAAGATGAGAGGGGAAATATTCAAAAGGGACCTAACAGGCAACTTTTTTATGCAGAGGGTGGTTTGTGCATGGAATGAGCTGCCAGATTAAGTAGTGGAGACTGGTACAATTACAACATTTAAAGGGCATAAGGAGGGGTATATGAATAGGAAGGATTTAGAGGGATATGTGCCAAATGTTGGTAAATGGGACTAGAACAATGGATAAGTTGGACTGAAGGATCTGTTTCCATGCTGTACAATTCTATGACTCTCTGACTCTATCATTCTTGTTAAGCTCTTCTGGACCCTCTCCAAGGCCAGTAAATCTTTCCTCACATACAGGGCCCAAAACTGCTCACAATTTCCCAAATGCGGTGACCAGACTCTTATACAGCCTCAGCATTACATTCCTGCTCTTGTATTCTTGCCCTCTTGTGCTGTGTGCAAACTTTGAAATTATGTCATATGCACCAAAATCTAGGTCATTTCTATCAGAAAAAAATAAAGGTCTCAATGTTGACCATGGACAGATTCCACTGGAAATTTTTCTCCAGGCTGAAAAATGTCTATTCACCACTCCACTTCGTTCCCAATCACTCACTCATCCATGTTCCTACTGTCCTTTTAATCCATGGGGTCTAAGTTTTTCACAAGTCTGCCGTGTGTCATTGAATCAAATAGATTTTAGAAGACCATGTCCATATGAACAGCACTGCCCTCATTAACTCTCCCTGTTTCTTAAAAACATAAGAACATAGATCATAATTGCAGGAACATACGTTTGGCTCTTTGAATTTGCTTCACCATTCAATAAAATCATGGCTGATCTGGCTCTGATCTCACTTCCACTTTCCTATTGTACCCCATAACTATTGTCCCACCTGTATATAAAGCTTTATCCGCATACGAGCAAACATCCTCTGGGTATCCACACCAGCTGTTTCCCTCAATTTTGAATATGTTTCATAAAGATCACCATTCATTCTTCTAAACTCCCATGGATATATAGCTAACCTGTTCAATTTTTATTTGTAAGATAAGCTGTTCAACCCTGGAATGAATTTAGTGAACCTTGGCTGGACTGCTTCTAAAATTTTTTTTTCAAATGTAGAAACCAAAACTGTATGCAGTACTCCAGATATGGTCTCAGTCATCTCTATTTTTATGTTGAATTTCCTTTGTAATAAATGATAACAGTTTATCGATAGTTGCCCTGGCCTGCTATCAATAATCCCCTTGTCTGCCTACTCCATCTATTTACTCAGCTTACACCAATCCCCTCCCAACCTTGTCTTCAGCATAAATACTTTTTCCTAGTTGCTATCAGTTCTGACGAAGAGTCACTGGAATCAAAACATTAAATCTGTTTTCTCCCCACAAGTGTTGTCATGCCTGCTGAGTTGCATCAGCGAATTTCTTATTTAACTGAGATCTCCAGTATTTGCAGCTCTGTGTTTTATGTTAACAATTAATTTGTCTTCCTGAGCAGTTCTCGTAACAGAATACCGACTTTATGTGACTCATGTACCAGGACACGGGGGTACGGCCAAGTTGTGCAATGTCTCTTTAAAAGACTCAAGCAAATTAATAAAACATGATCTTTCCTTAAAACATTCCATACTGATTTACCTTAATTAAATGGCATTTGTCCTTGTGTCCATTATTTTTGTCCCAAATTATTTATTGAAGTTTCACCCACCTCCAAACTTAAGCTGGTTGGTCTGTCATTGTTAGGCCATAAGGCCATAAGAAATAGGAACAGGAGTAGGTCATTCAGCCCCTTGAGTTTCCTCTGTAATCAAAAGGATCTTGGCTGATGTGACATTCCTCACATCTACTTTCCTGCATTTTCCGCATTACCCTTGATTCCCCTACTGATCAAGAATCAATCTATCCCAAGCCTTAAAAGTGAACAAGGAGTGCCCCAGAGCTCTCTGGACAAAGGAGTTCCACAACTTTTTGAGAAAAGAAATTCCTCCTCATCTCAATCTTAAATTGGCACCTCTTTATTCTGAGACTATGTCCTCTGGTCCTAGACTGTAGCGTGAGGGGAACATCCTCTCAGAGTTTACCATATCAAGCCCCTTAAGAATCCGATCTGTTTCAGTGTCAACACAGATTATTCTTCTAAACTCCAATGAGTAGAGTCCAAACTTGTTTAGCCTTTTCTTATAACACGAACCTTCCATACCAGGGATCATCCTAGTGGACCTTTTCTGAACTCCCCCTGATGAAATAATGCTGTTTCTTAAATGAGGGGATCAAAATTGTTCACAGTACTTCAGATGTGATCTCAGCAGCACCTTGTACAGTTGCAGTAAGGTTTCTCTACTCTAAACTCCAACTCCCTTGAAATAAGAGCCGACATTCCATTAGCCTTCCTGATTACCTGCTGCACCAGTGTGCTAGTTGCCTGTTTTCAAGTACAATTTTCAGGCTGGGCTTGTCTATTTTCAGAGCAAGGGTGTAATATTTGCAATTCTCCACTTTTTGAGAATTACCTGTGAGTCCAAAAATGGCTGAAACATTACAGCCAATTCTTCTGAAAGTTCAACTCTCCCCTTAATATCCTTGGGTCCATCTCATTGAATCTCAGTGTCATAACAACTGTAAGTCCACATAACCTATACATTTTCTCTTTCTTCTCAACTTTAAACCCTACCAGTGCCTGATTTGTCTTTTTTTTTGCTGTGATCTGGATAGCATCTCTTTCCTTAGTACAGACAGATACTGAGTTAATTTATTACCTTAACTATAGCTTTTGTCTCCACAATAAATCCACTTTTCTGTCTCGTCACCTTTTCCACTCTTTTATTATTTTTATGTCAACAGAAACTTTTGGATTCCTTTTTATGTTGGCAACCAACCTTTTTCATACCCTGTCTTTGCTTCTTTTATTTTCTTCTCTTACTTGCTTCTTCACCTCCCTTTTGAACTTTCAACTTGGCTTTAAATTACATCTCCTACCTGACAACTATCGTAAGCACACTTTTTTTCATAAGTTCTATCTTCTCTTATCATCAAGGGAGCTCTAAATTTGTTTGCCCTATCCTTCCCTTTCATGTGAGTATACCCTGACAGTGCTTGAATTATCTCTTTTTAAAGTAGTCCATTAATCAGCTACCATCTTTCCTGACAACTTTTGACTCCAATTTATTTACCCAATCTGTTCTTGCTCAACAGGAGTTGACTTCCTCTCAATTATTCTTATTTGGGATTGTTCCTTGTCCTTTTCCATAGTCAAACTAAGTCTTATAATACAATGATCACCGTCCTCTAATGGTCCCCTACTGAGGTTTGATTTGCTTAATGTAATCTACATGAAACTACCTTTGTTGAATCCCTCACTGTTAACATCGTAGGTATTACAATTGACCAGAAATTGAACTAGATCAGTGTTATGATGATTGATCAGAACCCCAAAGTGCCATGGACATTGTTTTAATGGACATTTTAATTCAATTTTTAATAAAAAAATCTGCTACAATAAAACAAAAATACTGCAGTTGGAAATTTGTCACTGTCTGGCAAGTTTCTGTGTGGGGCCCATGGAATATCATACCTATAGAGACTTAGGGAAACTTCAAAGAGAGAGGGACAAATGTAACAAGAGATATCAAAGAGACTGCTACCTCCCTGTCCTCAACAGAAAACCAACTCTTGCAGAATTTTTATGTTTTGGCTTTTCAGGAACATACAAACAAAGAGGTTGAGAATGGAACACTAGTCTGTCTAAGAACATTTAAATACCCTTACAATATGAGTAATGAAAAGGGAAAAGGCATTCCCTCACTTTGAGTGATGGAAGCCAACTAATCAACAAGTCTGTCAAAAGAAAACATGATAACATAAGACTCTCTCACTTTGAATGCTAAAAGCAAGCTAGCCAGAAGATAATGTTGGAAGCAATCAGGACATAAGAGTTTCAATTGACTTACAAAGTCAAGAATCTTGAAATCAACTATTCAACTATTAGTGCCAGTGCTATCGGTAACATCTACTACAATGGCTGCGAACAATCAACTCTTTATTCTTAACAAACAACTTAAAGGTTGGTCCCATCTTCTAAAAACTTCTTTCTTTTTGGACTCATCTCTTATTTTGAATGTGTGTGTATTGTGTTATGTTCTTTTTCTACCGAATAATTAATAAACTGACTGTTCTAGTTATTTTGAGGAAGCTTGGTTAAATTGGTTCCTTTTAAAACATAAATTAATTTGGATCTGGGGAAAAGTATCCACAAGTGAAGAAATCCTTTGTAAACTCCTCTTGTTGCAACCAACTAAGGGGTGGATAAATAACTCAGAGAAGCCAGTTCACTCTTTCTCATTTAATGGTTTCAGGCTTCCCACCTGGAACATGCAATGACCAAGGGTCAATGACCAAGAGGAAGGGTCACCGGACCTGAAACGTTAACTCTGTTTTTTCCTTCACAGATGCTGCCAGACCTGCTGAGCTTTCTCAGTAACTTTGTTTTTGTTCCTGATTTATAGCATGCACAGTTCTTTCGGTTTTTTGGAACTGCAATGAATTGAGAAACCTCACCTATGAACTGGTTGTATTACCAGCCGTATAAATACTGTCTTAAAAGCAGGTCAAGACACAAGTCAGGACTGTGATGAAATACCCTAAATTTGCTGGATGAGTGCAGCTCCAGAACACTCAAGAATATCAACGTTTTCTGGGACAAAATAATCCACTTGATCAACTTCTAAAGCACAATCTTAAATACTCCTTCACTCATGTGAGACCACCCATAAGAAGTGAAGCAACAACTCACCAGTGTTTAAAAACTGAAAGAACTGTGGATGCTGTAAATCAGAAACAAAAACAAAAATTGCTGGAAATGCTCAGCAGGTCCGGCAGCATCTGTGGAGGGAAATCAGAGTTAACATTTTGAGTCGAATGACTCTTCCTCAGAAGATGCCAGTGTTTCTTCGATTGTATTTACAAGAGCCTGTGATCTTTGTCATTTAGAAAGACAACAGCAGCAGATGCATGGGAACACCACCACCTATAGAACAGAGAACATAGAACATTACAACATTAGAGCCCTTCGGCCCTCGACGTTGCGCCGACCTGTGAAACCAATCTGAAGCCCAGCTAACCTACACTATTCCATTATCATCCATATGTTTATCCAACAACCATTTAAATGCCCTTAAAGTTGGCGAGTCTACAACTGCTGCAGGCAAGGCATTCCATGCGCTTACTACTCTCTGAGTAAAGAATCTAACTCTGATATCTGTCCTATATCTATCACCCCTCAAGTTAAAGCTATGTCCCCTCGTGCTAGCCATCACCATCCAAGGAAAAAGGGTCTCACTGCCCACCCTATCCAATTCTCTGATCATCTTGTATGTCTCTATTAAGTCACCTCTTAACCTTCTTCTCTCTAGCGAAAACAGCCTCAAGTCCCTCAGCCTTTCCTCATAAGACCTTCCCTCCATACCAGGCAACATCCTGGTAAATCTCCTCTGCACCCTTTCCAATGCTTCCACATCCTTCCCATAATGCGGTGACCAGAACTGTACACAATACTCCAAGTGCGGCCGCACCAGTGTTTTGTACAGCTGCAACATGACCTCACAGCTCCGAAACTCAGTCACTCTACCAATAAAACCTAACACACCATACGCCTTCTTAACAACCCTATCAACCTGGGTGGCAACTTTCAGGGATCTCTGCACATGGACACCGAGATCTCTCTGCTCGTCCACACTACCAAGAATCTTACCATTAGCCCTGTACTCTGTATTCCTGTTACTCCTTCCAAAAGTGAATCACCTCACACTTTTCCACATTAAACTCCATTTGCCACTTCTCAGCCCAGCTCTGCAGCTTATCTATGTCCCACTGTAACCTGCAACATCCTTCCGCACTATCCACAACTTCACCGACTTTAGTGTCATCTGCAAATTTACTAACCCATCCTTCTACGCCCTCATCCAGGTCATTTATAAAAATGACAAACAGCAGTGGCCCCAAAACAGATTCTTGCGGTACACCACTACTAACTGAACTCCAGGATGAACATTTCCCATCAACCACCACCCTCTGTGTTCTTACAGCGAGCCAATTTCTGATCCAAACCGCTAAATCACCCTCAATCCCGTGCCTCCGAATTTTCTGCAATAGCCTACCGTGGGGAACCTTCTCAAATGCTTTACTGAAATCCATATACACCAGATCAACCGCTTTACCCTCATCCACCTGTTTAGTCACCTTCTCAAAGAACTCAATAAGGTTTGTGAGGCACGAGGTATCCTTCACAAAACTGTGTTGACTATCCCTAATCAAATTATTCCTTTCTAGATGATTATAAATCCTATCTCTTATAATCCTTTCCAACAGTTTACCCACGACCGAAGTAAGGCTCACTGGTCTATAATTACCAGGGTTGTCTCTACTCCCCTTCTTGAACCAGGGGACAACATTTGCTATACTCCAGTCTTCTGGCACTATTCCTGTAGACAATGACGACATAAAGATCAAAGCCAAAGGCTCTGCAATCTCCTCCCTAGCTTCCCAGAGAATCCTAGGATAGATCCCATCCGGCCCAGGGGACTTATCTATTCTCACACTTTCCAGAATTGCTAACACCTCCTCCTTATGAACCTCAATCCCGTCTAGTCTAATAGCATGTATCTCAGTATTCTCCTTGACAACATTGTCTTGTTCCTGTGTGAATACTGATGAAAAATACTCATTTAGCGCCTCTCCTATCTCTTCGGACTCCACGCACAACTTCCCACTACTGTCCTTGACTGGAACTAATCTTACTCTAGTCATTCTTTTATTCCTGTCATACCTATAGAAAGCTTTATGGTTTTCCTTGATTCTACCTGCCAAGGACTTCTCATATCCCCTCCTGGCTCTTCTTAGCTCTCTCCTTAGGTCCTTCCTGGCTAACTTGTAACTCTTAAGCGCCCTAACTGAGCCTTCACGCCTCATCTTTATATAAGCCTCCTTCTTCCTCTTGCCAAGAGATTCAACTTCTTTAGTAAATCATGGTTCCCTCGCTTGACCTCTTCCTCCCTGCCTGACAGGTACATACTTATCAAGGACACGCAGTAGCTGTTCCTTGAACAAGCTCCACATTCCAATTGTGCCCAGCCCCTGCAGTTTCCTTCTCCATCCTATGCATCCTAAGTCTTGCCTAATCGCCTCATAATTGCCTTTCCCCCAGCTGTAACTCTTGCCCTGCGGTATATACCTATCCCTTTCTATCGCTAAAGTAAAGGTATCCGAATTGTGGTCACTATCACCAAATAATTTATGTTCCTAGACTCACATATTCCTGCCTTGAAATTATATCACTGATTCTTCATCACCAGTGTCAAAATCCTAGAATCCTGACCTAACAACCCTCTGGGTGCGTATTTCTCAGATGGACTACATGAAGGCAGCACACCACCACCTTCCCAACTGAAAATGTGAATGGAAAATATATGCTGGCCTGGGCAACAATACCAGATCTGGTGCATGTATAATAAAAAAGATTATTACCAGTGCATCACCTTGTGACATATAGTCACTGCTATAATGAAGAAAATGTGATAGCCAAATGGCAACAGGTAAGCCCCGCAAACAATAATGTCCAAACAATCTGTTTTCATAGTTGAGGAACAAATTGGCCAGGACGCCAACAGCAGAACATTCTCCCTCTTCTCGAAATAATGCTTTGCAAGGTGCCTGTCTATGCATCCACCTGGAAGTTATCACACGGGTGGTACAAAAGTCAATCTCTTTGAAATACAGTGGCATAGTCATGCAATAAAAAGTAAGGACCCAGACATTTAAATAAGTGGGCAATGGAAAACCAAAAACAATTTAGAGAGGTAGTCACACCACAAGCCATTCTGTGATAAGAGATAAAAGGTACTGCAGATGCTGGAGAATCCGAGATAACAAGCGTGGGGCTGGATGAACACAGCAGGTCAAGCAGCATCATAGGAGCAGGAAAACTTGACGTTTCGGGCCTAGACCCGTCATCAGAAATGGGGGAGGGGAAGACGGTTCTGAAATAAATAGGGAGAGAGGGGGAGGCGGATAGAGGATGGATAGAGGAGAGGATAGGTGGAGAGGAGGCAGACAAGTCGAAGAGGCGGGGATGGAGCCAGTAAAGGTGAGTGCAGGTAGCGGGGTAGGGAGGAGATAGGTCAGTCCAGGGAGGACGGACAGGTCAAGGGGGCGGGATGATGTTGGTAGATAGGAGATGGGGGTGGGGCTTGAGGTGGGAGGAGGGGATAGGTGAGAGGAAAAACAGGTTAGGGAGGTGGAGATGAGCTGGGCTGGTTTTGGGATGCGGTTGGGGGAGGGGAGATTTTGAAGCTGATGCCACCCGAAGGCTGCAGGAA
>JAHRHZ010000030.1:3402551-3420895 GCA_024137785.1 Ginglymostoma cirratum | reverse complement strand
TTGGGGGAGGGGAGATTTTGAAGCTTGTGAAATCCACATTGATACCATTGGGCTGCAGGGTTCCCAGGCTGAATATGATTTGCTGTTCCTGCAGCCTTCGGGTGGCATCAGCTTCAAAATCTCCCCTCCCCCAACCGCATCCCAAAACCAGCCCAGCTCATCTCCACCTCCCTAACCTGTTTTTCCTCTCACCTATCCCCTCCTCCCACCTCAAGCCCCACCCCCATCTCCTATCTACCAACATCATCCCGCCCCCTTGACCTGTCCGTCCTCCCTGGACTGACCTATCTCCTCCCTACCCCACTACCTGCACTCACCTTTACTGGCTCCATCCCCGCCTCTTCGACTTGCTTGCCTCCTCTCCACCTATCCTCTCCTCTATCCATCCTCTATCCGCCTCCCCCTCTCTCCCTATTTATTCCACAAGACATTCTGTGCCCATTGTCAGTTTAATGACACATTCAATTTTGGGTTTTCTGCTAAACATCTATTGAAGTTATGACAGTGAAGCAAAAGAAGATATGAGGAAATTCACCCCATTGGTTTACTTTGACTGAAGCTTTTCATTTCAATTTTAGACTGAGTGGGAAAACATGGGCATGATAAGGCGCATGGGAGGTCCAGAAATTAAATTGTATCTACTTTAATGCAAGCCACTTGACTGACAAACTGGATGAACCGAGAGCATTGTTCAGCATATGGGACTATGATATTGTTGCAATCACTGAGACATGGTTGAAGAAAGGACAGACTGCCAACTCAACATTCCAGGGTATAGACGTTTCAAGTGTGATAGGAGGTGGATGTAAGAGAGGTGGGGCCTTTGCATTATCGAAAAGATAAGAAAAGAGTGAGGATGTTTTACAAGGGTCTTCAAATGGGTAGAAGTAAAAATGGGTGATTACTTTGCTTGGATTATACTATAGGCCTCCCAACAGAGGGTTATAGAGGAGCAGATATATAGGCAAATCACAGAAATGTCTGAGTGAAACAGGGTTATAGTTGTAAGGGATTTCAACTTTGCTAAAATAAACTGGGATTACCTTAGTATGAAAGGATTTGACGTGTTGAGGTTTTTAAAGTGCATCCAGGAGAGCTTTTTATTGCAGCATGTATATAATCTGACTAGAGATGAGACAGAGCTAGACCTAATTCTAGGGAATAAAGCCAGTTTTATAGTTCATAGAATCCCTACAGTGTGGAAACAGGACCTTCACAGCATCCCACCCAGACTCATCCTCCTGTAACTTATCTAATCTACACATCCCTGAACACTACAGGCAATTTAGTATGGCAATCCACCTAGCCTGCATATCTTTGGACTGTGGGAGGAAACCGAAGCTCCCCAAGGAAACCCATGCAGACAACATGCAAAGTCCACACAGACAGTCACCTGAGGGTGGAATTGAGCCCTGGTCCCTGGTGCTGTGAGGCAGCAGTGCTAACCATTGAGCCACCATACAATCACCATACAATCATAGAGGTATACAGCATGGAAACAGATCCATGCTCATCAGGTTTCCAGAACTGAACTAATCCCTCTAACCTTTCCTATCCACGTACCTGTCCAAATGTCTTTTAAATGTCATAATTGTACCCGCCTGTTCCATTTCCTCTGACAATAAGTGGTTGAAGTTTCAGTAGGTGAGCAATTTGTGGATAGAGACAATAACTCTGTAAGTTTTTAAGTTGTTATGAAAAGGGATAAGGATAGTGCAGAAAGTAAGTGTCTAAACTGGGGAAAGGCTAATTTCAATATCATTAGACAGGATCTGGCAAAAATAGGCTGGGAGCAACAACTTGCAGATAAGTCTACATTGAAAAGTGGGAGCCTTTTAAAAGTAATATAGTGAGAATTCAGGGCCAGCCCATTCCTCTAAGAGTGAAGGGCAAGGCCAGCAAATCCAGGAGTCCCTAGATGTTGAGGAAGTATATCAGGTAAATTGGCTGGATTTTGGGAGGTCTAATAGAGGAAAGATATACACAATGATTGGTAGTTTCCTGGTGGGTACTGAGGAACAAAGGGATCTTGGTGTACACGTCCAGGGAACCCTGAGGGTGTCAACATAGATAGACAGGGTAGGCGAAGGAGGCACACAGGATATTTGTCTTCATTAGCCATTAGGAACATAGAAAATAGGAGCAAGTAAGTCTTGTTACAATTTTATTAAATATTGGTTTGGTCACAGATGGAATAGTATGCGTAATTCTAGTTGCTGCACGATCGGAAGTACTTGATTGCAATGGAGAAGCTGCAGAGGAGATTCACCAGGATATTGCCTGGAATGAAAAATCTCAATTATGAGGAGAGACTGGATGGGCTGGGTTTGTTTTCCTTGGAGCACAGGATGCTGGAGAGTGATCTAATTGAAGTTTACAAAATTATGAGAGGCACAGACACAGCTGATTGTGAGAATCATAGAATCATAGAACTGTACAGCATGGAAACAGACCCTTTGATCCAACTTGTCCATGCCAACCAGATATCCTAAATAAATCTAGTCTTATTTTCCAGCATTTGGCCCATATCCCTCTCAACTCTTCCTATTTAAATATCCATCTAAATGCCTTTCAAATATTGTAACTGTACCAGCCTCCAACACTTCCTCTGGCAGCTCATTCCACACATGCACCACCCTCTTTGTGGAAAAGTTGCCCCTTAGGTCCCTTTTAAATTTTACCCCTTGCATCTTAAACCTATGTCCTTAGTTTTGGACTCCATCACCACAGGAAAAGACCTCGCCTATTTACCCTATCCATGCCCATCACGATTTTATAAACATCTATAACGTCACCAGCCCCGACCCCATCCACCAGCAGCCCCCCACCACCCCCCCCACCCCCAGCCTCTGAAGCTCCAGGGAAAATAGCCCCAGTCTAGTCAGTGTCTCCCTATAAGCCAAACCCTCTAACCCTGGCAACATCATTGTAAATCTTTTCTGAACACTTTCACTTCCACAGCGTCCTCTCTATTAGCCAGGAGACCAGAATTGAATGCAGTACTCCAAAAGGGGCCTAACCAATGTCCTGAGATAACAAGATGTAGAGCTGGATGAACACAGCAGGCCAAGCAGCATCAGAGGAGCAGGAAAGCTGACGTTTCGGGTCTGGACCCTTCTTCAGAACCAATGTCCTGTTCAGCCACATCTTGACCTCCCAACTCCAATATTCAGTTCACTGAACAATGGAAGCAAGCATACCAAATGCCTTCTTCACTATCCTGTCTAGCTGGGACTCCACTTTCAAGGAACTATGAACCTGCACTGCAAGGTCTCTTTGTTCAGGAACACTCCCCAGGATGTTACCAGTAACTATATAAGTCTTACCCTGCAATTCCCCACGGCAAACATGTCTAAAACACCAGTATATAAGTTTAAGGTGAGGAACAAATGGTTTAGGAGATCTGAGAAAGAATTTTTTCATCCAGAAGCTGATAGAAGTATGGAAATGCTACCTGACAGGGTGGTGGAGGCAGATAGTCTTGCAAAATTTAAGAAGCATCTGAATGAGTACTTAAATGCTAGGGCACAATAGGCGAGAGACCAAGTGTAGGAAAATTGGATTTGTGTAGTTTGGTGTTGGTTGGCATAGACATGGCTGACTGAAGGGACTGTTTCTGTGCTGTATATCTCTCTGACTCTATGAACAATGCACGGCGCTGCACTTCGTTGGCAGTAACACCGCAGCACCATCTACTGGATTGTACAGCTATTAAATTGGGAGCTGATCTATCAATGCATATAACATAAAAACTGAGATGGCAAGACTTGTTTGGTCAATATTTACACCACTGTTTGCTACATGTTTTTATGCTGAACATGGAAAAATGTTACAGATATTAGGAATTTGAATTTAAAAAATAGACAGATCAATTGCAAAAAAACTGGACAAATTCTGTTTGCCCAGCGGCTTCTGTGGAAAGAGAAAAAGGAGATTGTTAATCTTTTTATCAGTATGTTCTGAATTTGTTGCCTCTTAAAAGGCCAAACACATTGGATGCAGCAAAGACTCTAGGCCCTGACAACATCCCGGCTCTAATATTTGTGAAGTCTTGCACTCCAGAACTAGTCGACTGTTCCAGTACAACAACAACACTGGCAAATCCAATCCACTAATTTCCAGCCCATCACTACATGCTCAAACATTATCAATTGACCATGCTATCAAGTGGCACTACTCACCATCAACGTGTTCACTGATATTCAATTTAGGTTTCTCCAGAACCACTAGGCTCTATACATCATTTTAGACTTTGACAAATATGAGCAAAAGGGCTGAGTTCAAGATGTGATGTGAGAGTGACTACCTTTGACAACAAAACAGCATTTGACTAAACGTGGTATCAGGGAACCCCAGATTAACTGAAGTCAGTGGGAATCAGGAGGAACCCCACCTCTGTTTGCAGTTTTCTTGCACAATGAAAGATGGTTGTGGTTGTTGCAGGCCCATCATTCAGTCCCAAAACATTGCTGAATTTTTCACAGTAATGTCCTATGGACAGTCATCTTCAGTGCTTCATTAACAAATCTTTCTTCATCACGAAGTCAGAATTGAGAATGTTTGCTGATGATTATACAATGTTCAGCACAATTTTCAATCTGAATCTGGCTAGTCCCACATTCAGCAAGAACTCGACAACATTCAGGCTTGACTTTCTAGTTGCAAGAAACAGTTGTGCTCAACAGGTGCCAAGTAATGAATTTCTCCAATAAAAGTGAATCTAACTATCTCCACTTGACATTGAAAGGCATTACCATTACTATATTCCTCACCATTAACCATTATTTTGAGTTGGAACTAAATCACAGTTTCTTCAGGGTCATGGCATCAAAATCCTGGAAAAACTTCCCTATCATTATGATAGTAATGTTTACACCATACAGGCTGAAGCAGTATGCATAGGCAGCTAACGTCCACCTTCTTAAGAATAATTATGATGTTTTTAAATATTCATTTTTACAAGATGAGGGTATCACTGGCTCGAACAGCATTTATTGCCCATCCTTAACTGCCCAGACAGCAGTTAAGAGTCAACCACATTGCTGGTGTCTGGAGTCACATGTAGGCCAGACCAGGTACCAATGACAGATTTCCTTCCTGAAAGGACATTAATGAGACGGATAGATATTTCTATCAACCAGCAATCGTTTGTTGGTCATCATTAGACTAATAATTCCAGATTTCTATTGAATTCAAATTCCACGATCTTCAATGGCAGGATTTAAAAGGGACTTAAGGGGCCAACTTTTTCACGTAGAAGGTGGTGTGTGTATGTAGTGAGCTGCCAGAGGAAGTGGTGGAGGCTGGTACAATTACAATATTTAAAAAGCATCTGGATGGGTATATGATCAGGAAGGGTTTAGAGGGATAATAGGAACTGCAGATGCTGGAGAATCCGAGATAACAAGGTGGATGAATACAGCAGGCCAAGCAGCATCATAGGAGCAGGAAGGCTGACGTTTCGGGCCTAGACCCTTCATCAGAAATGGGGGATGGGAAGGGAGTTCTGAAATAAATAGGGAGAGAGGGGGAGGCGGATAGAAGATGGATAGAGAAGATAGGTGGAGAGGAGACAGATAAGTCAAAGAGGCGGGGATGGAGCCAGTAAAGGTGAGTGTAGGTGGGGAGGTAGGGAGGAGATAGATCAGTCCAGGGAGGACGGACAGGTCAAGGGGGTGGGATGAGGTTAGTAGGTAGGAAATGGGGGTGGAGCTTGAGGTGGAAGGAGGGGATAGGTGAGAGGAAGAACAGGTTAGGGAGGCGGGGACGAGCTGGGCTGGTTTTGGGATGCGGGAGGGGGAGGGGAGATTTTGAAGCTTGTGAAATCCACATTGATACCATTGGTCTGCAGTGTTCCCAAGTGGAATATGAGTTGCTGTTCCTGCAGCCTTCAGGTGGCATTGTTGTGGCACTGCAGGAGGCCCAGGATGGACATGTCATCTGAGGAATAGGAGGGGAAGTTGAAATGTTTCGCGACTGGGAGGTGCAGTTGTTTATTGCGAACCGAGCGCAGGTGTTCTGCAAAGCGGTCCCCAAGCCTCCGTTTGGTTTCCCCAATGTAGAGGAGGCCACAACGGGTACAACGGATGCAGTATACCACATTAGCAGATGTGAAGGTGAACATCTGCTTGATGTGGAAAGTCTTCTTGGGGCCTGAGATAGGGGTGAGGGAGGAGGTGTGGGGGCAGGTGTAGCACTTCCTGCGGTTGCAGGGAAAAATGCCGGGTGTGGTGGGGCTGGAGGGGAGTGTGGAGCGGACAAGGGAGTCACGGAGAGAGTGGTCCCTCCGGAAAGCCGACAAGGGTGAGGAGGGAAAAATATCTTTGGTGGTGAGGTTGGATTGCAGATGGCGGAAGTGTCGGAGCATGATGCGTTGGATCCAGAGGTTGTTGGGGTGGTACGTGAGGACGAGGGGGATTCTTTTTTGGTTATTATTGCGGGGACGGGGTGTGAAGGATGAGTTGTGGGAAATGCGGGAGACACGGTTGAGGGCGCTCTCGAGTTGCGGGGGGGATGTTGCGGTCCTTGAAGAACGAGGACATCTGAGATGTACGGGAATGGAATGCCTCATCCTGGGAGCAGATGCGGCGGAGGCGAAGGAATTGGGAATAGGGGATGGCATTTTTGCAGGAAGGTGGGCGGGAGGAGGTGTATTCTAGGTAGCTGTGGGAGTCAGTGGGCTTGAAATGGATATCAGTTTCTAAGTGGTTGCCCAAGATGGGGACAGAGAGGTCCAGGAAGTTGAGAGAGGTGTTAGAGATGGTCCAGGCCTAGAAATTGTTTAACATTTAACTTCACTTTATTGTTTTTGTATATTTTCCTCTAATATTTATTTATAAACAATTATCTTCTGGGGTTTCAATTCTCATTCATGGATCAAAAAGTTATCCAGGCAATGTTTGGGCAATTCAGGCAGTTTGTCTGGATTCTTTACGATTGAAGTATATCCCTCCATATTACTTTTTGTGATTTGCGGTCCTGTGATTTACTCATGTTGCTGAGATTGATAAAATGGTGAGATTTGACGCTCCATTTCTGGTATTATTTTTATTTGGAAAACGCCCAGAATGTTGCTTTAACAAAGAAGTTTGAATTTATCTGCAACTGTACAACACTGTGCTGTTCAAAGTACTGTTGGAAAGGTAATAATATGAAAAATGGGCATATAACTGAAATTATTCAATTCATTTTGAGAATGAAGGATTCATACCACCACATCCTTAAACATTGATTACCATAAAGTTGTTATGACAGATTTAAACGTGCATGGACTGGACTTTCTACGGGGTGGGTCTTGCTGTTTTGAAAATCTAGCTGTCTGACCTCCTCTTCTATTTGGGCAGTGACAGTACTTGAAGCAATTTATGCTATTTGATCAGGCATGAGATTAAATCAGGCAAGCAAATCAGTTTAGCAACTGGCAATGAGCCATCTGATCTCTCTCAACAATTTTCCCTTTGTTTCCACTTGCAATTAAAATACAGAAACCATGAATAAAAGACCAGAAATAAAGCACATATTATCAAGAGTTAAAATGAGCTCTGCTTGTCTTAGTCCTGATAGGAAATTGAGATGAAGGGATGATTTTATACAATTGTACTCCCTGCATGGAGTCTGTCCTGTTGTGAGTGGGCATTGGGAATTAGGGCACAAGCTGCACATATCTTTCTCACTGTTGGATGCTGAAATTTTCAATATGCACTCTTAGTGGCTGAAGTTCCCTGCTGTCTTTGACTGCAGTCTGCATGACCCAACAGATTCCACTGAACAGATTGTTAGGCACCAGGTTTGTAAATAATTCATTATATGTAATGCATGTTGACATATTTCTGACAGACTTGACACTGTCCATGTAAATTCAAAGCTTTATTTTTCCTTCTTCACATGCAGTATATTCTTTCTCACAATCATAAAGCTGAGGTGATGGAATCAGTCCATCATCTCTATATTGCTTTTTGAAGATATTTAATTAGTCCAATCTGCTGCTCTTTTCCCAGGGTCCTTCTAGCTTTTCCCTTTCAAACACATATACACAATTTCTGTTTCAAAGTTACCATTAGTTTAGCCTTCACGAGGTTTTCAGGTTGTCCACTCGGAATATAATAATGCACCTTCCACTGTTGTATAAATCAGAAGTGTAGATTGGATTGGAAATTAAAATTTTAATTAAATTAAAATTAAAATTGCTGTGACCACACCCAGATTGGTAAGTATAAATGTTGCTTTCTGTGAATGCATGGTGAATTCTGCAATTTATAGCTTTGTGGAGCCCTTCAAAGGGAAGACCTTTTAGACACACTCCAGTGTAGTGGAGGTGAAATACACTTGCGAGCTTAACATTTCTTGTGACCCTTCGGCATTAGCCTACTGTGTGCAGTTAACTCCTTGATCCAAGCACCCCTCACCATTTCAACCAGACTAACAGCTGAACTCTAGTGATGCCTGTGATGCAATAGCAATGCCTGTGCACCTGAAAAGATGGAGTCAAGTTATCACAGTTGCAGGCCCCCTGTGATACACACATTGCCTGCTCACGGTACAGTAGCTGTTCACTTCACACCTTGCTCCACTAAACATCGTGAAAGTGAAAGAGAAAATTTTTAACCCTGTGATCCCAAAAGGCCATTTCAGACGTAGGTTTTCTTGTCTAAGATTTTATTCATGCAGGAATGGGAGATAAACACGTCAACGATGGTGCACAACTTCCGATTTGCAACAAAACAATGGTTTTATATTACCTCTGTTGATAAAAGGTTTCCAATAAAAGGTTAAGCATCCATACACTTTTATCTCTAACCATTGGTGTTCATTCTATTCTACACCCATTTTCCAATCTATACACATGTTAATAATATTAAACAAATCATTACATGTTCATGTGAGTATATTATCCAATCAAATCATTAAATATTCACAGCTACTACAGTGGATACATACTTTGTAATTATAAAAACTCTTTACTGTTCTTTTAACCTCTTTAAGTCACCCTTTTGGTCCTTGGCAAATGCCTAAGTCAGCTAAATATAAGTGTTGAAAATTCCTCTGTGATCTTTTGGATGGCCAGTCATCCAGATTCTAGGTGGAACCCTAAGCTACTGAACTGTACACATTCTTTTCAACCCAGTTCTCTTCCATCAAATTTGGATGGTGACTTCCCTTCCTTTTGTCTTCTTTATGATTCCCCAATTTGGTCTAATTTCTGTTGCTTATAATATTGCCCACTTCCATTTATCTGATCTCAAATTCCCATTTTTATTCACCTCTTTCAGACATACACCATCCCTAGCCCATGCTGACATTTTATCCCAAGCTCCTCAGTCCACCTTTGCTCTTACCAATCTCTGGGAGTTAGGGTATAGGCTTCCTTTAACTCACCTAATGTTTACCAAAAATCTGCACTTCTGCAATTTCTCTTGAGAGTGGGCAGTTCTTTCCACAACATGTGTTTTTCTGCAATAGTAAACGGTATTGCTGACACATTCTTCTTCCCATATGCTTATCAAATGTTTGTTATAGACCATTAGCACTGGACTTGGGATGATCCATCCCCATGTCCCAATTGTCTCCCCTGTCCATGGTATTTAGTTGCCTCAACAGCCTAGCCCCATGAGTCATTAGTCTTTCCTAGAAGAAATCAATCTGTGTAACGGTTGGGACATATATTTTGATGGTTTCAATTTGTTACGGTTACAGACGATGTATAATGACTGTAACCTTATCAGCTTTGTCACCTGTCTGCCTTTGCCACCATACCTCATTGTGCTATGGTGGATCATCAGTCTGCCAACCTAGATTTTTCATTTTATCAATCAGTTTTCTATGCTTTTGCACAAGGTAGAGGGACATTGTTCCTTCATCCCTCCTCCATTTCACAGCAAATTCAAGGTCTGCCTTATCAACTGGTGCTATTTTGATGCATACCATTTCATTTGGAAACCATACTCCAGTGAATCTCCCAATTAGAGATGCTCATGTCCTAAACTTACCATATTCACTTGTCTATGTCAAATTGTACCTCAAATAATACTTTCCTCCTCTGGAGTTCATTTTAACTTAGACCCTGAATTCTAATCTACTGCACATACGTGCTCTTGAGTCTTTCCAATCTGACTCGGACTTCCTTATTGCTTTAAAATCTACGGCTGATTTCTGTGACCTCAACTTTACTTTGCACCGCTGAGCCCTGGGTCTACATGACCTGGCTTTTGTCTCGCCTCCAAAATTGATCTGTGTCTTGGATCCAAGATTCAGGCCCACCTGATTGGAACTCCATTTTTACAGGTAACAGGTTCGCAATAAAAGGGTCACACGTTTACACATTTTAATCTCCAATCAAAGATGTTCATTATATGTTACATCCCAAGTGGGTACGCTTGACTATATTCAAATATTTTCAAATCTGTACACATTATTATAATATCCAATCAAATTGTAACCTGTTCACATCTACTGATGAGAGTAGATACTTTGTGATTATCAAAATTCTTTGCTGTCCTTTTTCCCCTTTCAGTAAGGATAAAGATGGATGGCTTCAGCACCCTCAAGGTTGCTTTTGCAGCTACAAACAGACTCACATAAACAGATCATAGTTGAAAATGAAAATTAAGACTTATAAATGTGAGAACTTATTTACAATGAAGCATCACCCATGCCACCAATGCAGACTCAGAATGTCTTCTTTTTCTCTCTACCACTACATCTCAATGCAGCCTCTGGGTCACAGTTGGTGTGGAGACGGCCTGCCGTTAAATGGAGTCTACTGGCCTTGGAGCTTTTTGTGGCTAATCCCAGGATACTTTGTGCCTAGAGAAACCAGATATGCTCAGTGTGTTCTTGACAGAGGCAAGTGCAATCAGCACATCTTGGACTCCCACATGCCTGAGGGTAACAGTGTGTGTGTCTGTCTGCTGTGGTTCCTCCTCTGGCTGTGAACCCTGTCTCCTTGTGAGGAACAAGCACCTAGAACATGGTCAAGGTCCCTTGCCTCATGTTGGCCTGCCATTGGTGCTGAGGACCAATAGCTAAGACAATGACATACAGGTCTGTTCGCATATATAGCAGACTCTGAGATTGCTGGACCTGGCTCTCCATAGCAGCCATCAACCTCTCCATGGAGCAGACAGATGATCACATACCTGAGGTAGCAAGGCCCCCAGGGAGTCGCTACATTGCTGCACCTGTTGTGAAATGGTCCCAGGTCCCACGTAAACTGCCTGTTCCTCCTACAGTCATAGAGGTCTACAGCACAGAAAAAAGGATGCTCTGCCCTTCAAGCCTGCACTGATCCAAAACAAGCACCTAACCATTCTAATCTCATTTTCCAGCATTTGGCCCATAGCCTTGTATGTTTTGGCATCACAGGATGCACATCTAAATATTTACAGTCACAGTCATAACATTATATAGAACGGAAACCGACCCTTCAGTTCAATTTGTCCATGCCAACCAGATATCCTAAACTGATCTAGTCCCATTTGCAAGCATTTGGCCCATATCCCTCTCCATCCTTTCTATTCATGTACCCATCCAGATACCTTTTAAATGTTGCAATTGTATAAGCCTCCACCACCTCATTTAGCAGCTCAATCCATACATGCACCACCCTCTGTGTGAAAAGGGTGCCTTTTAAATCTTTCTCCTCTCACCTAAATCCATGCCCTCCAATTTTGGATGCCCCTACTCTATGAAAAAGGCCTTGACTATTCACCCTATTCATGTCGCTCATAATTTTATAACCATCTATAAGGTCACCCCTCAGCCTCTGACACTACGAGGGAAAAAGCCCCAGCCTATTCAGCCTCTCCCTACAGGGCAAATCATCCAATCTCAGCAACATCCTTATAAATCTTTTCTGAACCTATTCAAGTTTAACAGCATATAGTCGGGGGACCAGAATTAAACACAATATTCTAAAAATGGCCTAACCATTGTCCTGTACAGCTGCAATATGACATACTAACTCTTATATTCAATGCATTGACCAATAAAGCAAAGCATGCCAAATGCTTCTGTTATCACCTTGTCTAATTGTGACTTCCACTTTCAAGGAACTATACATGTGCTTTCCAAAGCATCTTTGTTTGGCATCACTCCCCAAGGTCCTACTATTAACTGTGTAAGTCCTGCCCTGGTTGGTCTTACCAAAATGCAACACCTCACATTTTTCTAAATTAAACTCTATCTGCTACACATTGGCCCACTGACCCATCTGACCAAAGTCCCGTTGTACTCTGAGAAACTACTTCACTATCCACTACAACACCAACTTTACTGTCATCTGCAAACTTACTAATCATACTTCCTATATTCACATCTAAATCATTTATATAAATGACGAAAAGCAATGGACCCAGCACTGATCCTTGTGGCACACAGCTAGTCTGAAAAACAATCCTCTACCACCACCCTCTGTTCCCCCATCTTCAAATCAATTTTCTATCCAATTGGCATCCCATGTGATGTAGCCTTGCTCACCAGTCTACCATGTTGAAACTTGTTGAATGTCTTGCTGAAGTCTATCAGGACAGTGCCTTCATAAATCTTCCTTATCACCTCTTCAATAAACTCAATCAAGTTAGTGAGACACAATTTCCCATGCACATGTTAAATGGTATGAAGGTTTCTACCTCTACTACCCTTACAAGGCAGTGAGTTCCAGATTCTTATCCCCCTCTAGTTGAAATGATTTTTCCTCAAATCCCTCTAAACTTTCTGCTCTTTCCCTTAAATCTATGCCCCAGTCATTGATCCCTCCACCAAAGGGACATGTCACTTCCTGTCTTCCCTTTCTATGCCACCCCATAAGTGCATACACCTCAATTATGTCACCCCTCAGTCTAGTCTGCTCTAAGGTAAACCCCTCTTCATAACCCTCTGTCTTTGTAAGTAAAACTTACCTGCCCAGACAATATTTTAGTAAATCTCCTCTGCACTGTCTTCAATGAATCACATTCCTCCTGTAATTTGGATTCTGGAACTGCACACAATGCTCTAGCTGTGGCCCAACCAATGTTTTTATACAGTTCCAATATAACGTCCCTGCTCTTAAACTCTGACTCGCCAACAAAGGCAAGCATTCCAGATGCCTTCTTAACCACTTTATCTACCTTTCCTGCTACCTTCAGGGACTAGCTTAAGGAACACCAGGTCCCACTGATCATTGGTGATCCTCAGGGTCCTACTGTTAATCATACATTCCCTTGCCCTGCTTCTCCTTTGCAAGTGCACCACTTCACATTTATCTGGATTGAATTTGATTAGCCCACCTGACCAGCTCTGCCTATGTCCTCCTCTAATCTAGTGCTATCCTCCTCATTATTTACCACCTCATCAACTTTCATTTCATTCACAAACTTACTGTCAAATTTCCTACCTTCAAGTCTATATCATTTATACACATACCATAAACAGCAACACTAATCTATGTGGGATCCAATTGAACAAAGGCTTTCTGTCACAAAAACACCCTTCAAGCAGCATCCTCTGCTTTTTCTGCCACTCACCTAATTTTGGCTTCAATTCGCCAACTTTCATTGGATCCCATGGACTCTTACCTTCACCATCAGTTTCCCATGTGAAATCTTATCAAAAGCCTTCATGGAATCCCTACAGTGTGGAAGCAGGACATTTGGCCCATCCAGTCAACACCGACCCTCAGAACAGCATCCCACCCAGATGCAGCCCCCTCCCTTCTTCCTGTAACCCTGCACCTACCATGGCAAATCCACCTAAGCTACACATCCTTGGACACTATGGGCAATTTCGTATGGCCAATCTACCTAAACTGCAAATCTTTAGACTGTGGGAGGAAACCAGAGCAACCCATGCAGACCACAGGGAGAATGTACAAGCTCCACACAGACAGTCACCTGAGGATCAAACCTGAATCCCTGGTGCTGTGAGGCAGCAGTACTAACCAATGAGCCACTGTGCTGCCCCATCAGCCTTGCTGATGTCCACATAAGCTATGTCAAATGCATTGCCCTCAACTGCATATCTGGTCATCTCTTCGAAAAATATCAATCAAGTTGGTCAGACTTGATCGCCCCTTAACAAAACCATGCTGACTATACTTGATTAATCCCTGCCTCTTCAAGATGCATATTAATTCTGTCGCTCAGAATTGCTTCCAATCATTTTCCTCCCATTGAGTTTACATTGACTGAATTCTTGAATAACATACTACATTGTGTCTGTGTCTGTTTGTGCATTTGTAGCCATGATGTGGAGGTGCCGGTGTTGGACAGGGGTGGACAAAGTAGAAATCACACGACACCAAGTTATAGTCCAACGGATTTATTTGAAAACACAAGCTTTCGGAGCCTCAGTCCTTCTTCAGGTGTCAGTGAGACAAAAAGTATCAGACACAGAATTTATAAGTAAAAGATCAAAGGTTCACACCATTGATGAGGATGTACTAGATAAACCTAAGATGCTGTTAAATATTTAATCAGTTAGAAGGTTTTAATTGATTAGTATGTATGTGTAAATCCCCAAATTCCTTTCAAGTCATGGTCCTGAGAGATACAGAAGCCTAAACACATGCACAAACATGTTCAGGAACAGCTGCTTTCTGGCCGTTTTCAGACTGTTAAATAGTCTCTAGCCTCAAATAATGTAACCTGCAAGGTAATCTATATACCTCTAAGTCTTTTTGATCTGTATATCCTTTGCTTGCTGTGATCTGCCTGTACCGCTTGTAAACAAAGCATTTCACTGATTTTATTGTCATGTTTACCGAAATACAATCAATCAATCATATGTTTCCAAGTCTTAAGGGAACAATCTACAGTGATGTTTATGAAAGCACTTGTCAGTCAGGTGATCCTAGCACATTAAGTCAAGGGCAGCCTCCCATATCAAACCCAGGATTGGCTATGGTCAGTTGTCTTGTTGAGATGTATTACTTCAGGGGGTCTGAGCCTCTGCAGTCTGGGGAGTGGGCCATGGATTGTCTTGTGTCTGCATAGCAGCCAGTCGGGTTAGGAGTAGGGAGCTGATGGAGGGATGTTGTAGTATTGGGCTCATGCAGCAGGTGAGGCTGCTGAGTTAGGTTGCTCAAGTGGATAGACCACAGTAAATTGGTTGAATCCATCCAAAGAAAAGGGGATTGGGGTGGGGTACATGGGGTCCCACTACCACAGGATGGATAATCAACAAGTTATTCTTCAGGAATGGGGGCTTCAAGCTGTGGAGAAAAGAGGATGCCAATTGTGAAGGGGGACAATGATATTGCAAGGCTGGGATATGGCAAATGAATAATGGAAGGGGTCATGTGTGGATTTAGAGTTAAGAGTGAGAGGGGTCATCCATGGTTGTGAGATCCTGGCTTCCAGTGGGTGACAGTGTATGGCCATATCTGACTTCATATGCCAGCAGCTGAGGGAGTAAAAGTAGCAGGTATAGGTTCATGTAGTTGGGTTGGAGAGCACATCACTGCTGCACATCACCTGGAGAGGTGTGAAGCCTATGGGATTTATTGAAGTGCTACCAGAAATGAGAACTGGATGTTTATGGCTAACCCTCATGTAGAGATGGAGACTGGAAGCCATGGCTGAAGAGCATTCATTGTCACCTTCCATCATGCTAGGAATCAAAGTTGTGCACTTGGGTAGAAGGTGGCTGCATCCACACTAGGTGATGTGACTTGTAAGGGGAAGCAACATTACACACAGATCCATTCACTGTACAGGACACAGACTTGTGGGTTCCTAATCCAAAGCCATCATATTGAATTGACCTTCGTTTTGCTATGCACTTCTTCACCTTAGATATCAGTGACCAACTTATTCATACTAAAAACTTTGGACACGGAGGCCAGGGAATGAATAGGAAAGATTACACACAAGGGGTGACAGTATCAGCACAACCTATTGGCCTGCAAACGCCTTGACACAAACATAGGTAGAGGGACAGGTAGTGTTCAGGAAGCTGGGAGGCTGCAGAAGGACTTGGACAGGCTAGGAGAGTGGGGAAAGAAGAGGCAAATGGAATACAATGTGGGAAAGTATGAGTTATGCACTTTGGTAGAAGAATAGACGTACAGACTATTTTTTAAATAGGGAAAGGCTTTGTAAATCTGAAGCACAAAGGGGCTGAAGTGTCCTTGTTCAGAATTCTCTTTTAAGGTTAACATGCAGGTTCAGTTAGCAATTAGGAAGGCACATGAAATATTAGTATTTGTTTCAAGAGGTCTAGAATACAAGTGCAGAGATGTACTGCTGAGCCTGAATAAGCCTCTGATCAGACCACAACTGGAATATGGTGATCTGGTTTGGGCTCAATATGGAAGGGAGGAGATGCTGGCTTTGGAGACAGTATAGAGGAGGTTTACGAGAATTATGCAGTTGCTTGTTTGCTCACTAAGCCAGTTGTTCTGTGGTGTGCAGAAATTTCATTACCATTCTAGGCAACATCATCTTTGGCTCCACTCCAAATTTATATGATCTTCTGGTGTGGTGGGTCTTGTCACTTCTGGTTTTGTTTTTTAACAGTGATCTGTATATGGGATCTATTTCTATGTGTTTGTTAAAGGAATCCTGTGTTGAGAATTAGGCCTCCAGTAATTTCCTTGCATGTCTGTTATTCGCTTGTCCCAGTATAATCACTTTGTCCCAATCAAACTGATGGCCCTCATTGTCTGTGTGCATCGAGACATGTGAATATTGCTCATGTCTTTTTGCTGCCAGCTGGTGCTTGTGTATCCTGGTTGTATATTTCTTCCACAATTGTCCTATGTAATGTTTATTGTACTCACTGCATGGAATGCTGTATATCACGTTAGTCCTGTTTACTGTCGGTATGGGGTCTTTAGTCTTTGTTAGCACTTGATGGCAGTGTTAATGTAGGTTTGTGTGCAATCATGATCTTAGGTGATCTAAGGAGTCTGGTTGTCGCTTTTAATATATTTTTGATGTAGGGTAGCATTACTAGCCTGTTGTACCGTGTCCTCTGACTGTCGTTTGTTTTGTAGGCATCGGTGCACGAAACGTCTTGGGTATCTTTTGTAGGTTAATACTTCGTGCAGGTATTCCTCTTCCATTCTCCAGAGTCCTGGCATATTGTAGTGTGGTATGGCTCATTTAAATAGTGTCTTAATGCAGCTGTGTTTGTATATGG
This sequence comes from Ginglymostoma cirratum, assembly GCA_024137785.1. Lineage (NCBI taxonomy): Eukaryota > Metazoa > Chordata > Chondrichthyes > Orectolobiformes > Ginglymostomatidae > Ginglymostoma > Ginglymostoma cirratum. The sequence goes on along the minus strand of JAHRHZ010000030.1, from coordinate 3,403,777 downwards.
GTGAGGTGGTTACTATTGAAGTTCAGGATTTGGTCCATGTGTACGGCCTTCCTGTATACTTGGGTCTGGAATTCGCCTTTAGTTAGTCTCTACCATTCCGTCCAAGAACGGGAGCTGTTGTTGATTTCTTCCTCTCTAGTGAATTTTATGCTTGTAAAGATGGTGCTAACAAGTTGGTGGGTTTCTTCTACTTCTGTGTGTTTGATTATTACGAATGTGTCGTCTACGTATCTTCATCCACAGTTTTGGTTGGATTATAGGAAGGACTACTTCAGCAATGAGACCTGAGATGGGTGAATCCATCAGTGTGCCGTTGATCTTTTTGTATATCTGGTTGTTGAACATGAAGTGCATTGTGACACATAAATCCAGTGGTTTCAGTAAGCTGTTGTTGTTGATGGTATGCAGGGTCAGTGCTTTTAGACCTTCTAGTAGTGTAGGTTATGTCTTTCTGGCTAATGGGGTGTCAATGGACATAAATAGGCTGTAACATCGAAGGAGATCATGATTTTGTCCTCGTCAATTTTTGTGTCCCTGAGCTGTGTGAGAAATCCTTGGGCCAAATGGATCGAGTGTGGGAATCTGCTAATCAGGTGTTTAAGTCTCCATTGTAATTCCCTCACTAAGCTAAATTGCTGAGGATGAAATCATAATCTCCTTCGATGTTACAGCACTATTTACATCCATTGACATACCGTTAGCCAGAGAGACACTAGTCACACTACTTGAAGGACCAGGAGCACTGACCCTGAACACCAGCAACAACATCTGCAAGGACAGCTTACTGAAACTACTAGATTTGTGCCTCACAACGCACTTCACGTTCAACAGCCAGATATACAAACAAATCAACAGCACACTGATGGAATCACCCATCTCAGGTCTCATTGTGGAAGCAGTGATGCGGAGACTGAAACACAAAGCCTAAGATCATGATCATGATTGCACAGAAACCTACATCAAAAGTGCATCAAATGCTATCAAGGAGTAAAAACCCCATGCCGACAGTAGACAGCACTAACGTGATACACACGTTGGTGAGTGCAATAAACATTACACTGGAAAAACGGAGAGGAAACTGGCGACCAGTATACACGAACACCAGCTGACTGTAAAAAGACATGACCAATATTCAAGACAACAAGGTGTGGGGCTGGATGAACACAGCAGGCCAAGCAGCATCATAGGAGCAGGAAAGCTTGACGCTTCGGGCCTAGACCATTCAT
>JAHRHZ010000030.1:3387247-3402151 GCA_024137785.1 Ginglymostoma cirratum | reverse complement strand
ATGAATGGTCTAGGCCCGAAGCGTCAAGCTTTCCTGCTCCTATGATGCTGCTTGGCCTGCTGTGTTCATCCAGCCCCACACCTTGTTGTCTCAGATTCTCCAGCATCTGCAGTACCTTTTATCTCATGACCTATATTCACTTGTCTTGACACACATAGAAATAAGGGGCATCAGTTTGATTGGATCAGGTTGACTACATTGGGACAAGTGAACAACAGGCATGCAAGGGAATCTCTGGAGGCCTGATTCTCAAACGGTACTCCATTAACAAATATGTAGAAATAGGCCCTGTATACGTACCACTGAAAAAACAGAACCGGAAGTGACAAGACCCACCACACCAGAAGATCATATAAATTCAGAATGGAGCAGAACACCAAAAGTTCGATTAGTGGTCAAACTGACGATGTTGCCTAGGATGGTAACAAAACGTCTGCACGTCATGGAACAACCAGCTCAGCGAGCAAACGAACAACTGCATCTATAACCCAAGCTACAAATTTTCACTAAAACCTTAAAAATTACAAGAATTATCCCCAGGATGAAGGGTTTGTCATACGAGGTGTGGATCATGTCTCTGGGTCTGTAGCAATGGAATTGAGAAGGATGAAGAGGAATCTCATTGAAACTTACAGAACACTAAGAGGTCTGGAATGCATGGACATGGAAATGTTTCCACCAGTAGGAGAAACTAAGACCTGAGGGCACTGCCTCAGAGTGAAGGGATGAGCCTTTTGAACTGAGATGAGGTGGGATTTCTTCAACCAGAAGGTGGTCAGTTTGTGGAACTCATTGCCATAAAAGGTTGTGGATGTCAGATCATTGACTGCATTTCAGGCTATGATAAATGGGTTCTTGATTAGTCAGGGATCAAGCTTATAGGGATAAGGCAGGAGAATGGGATTACGAAACATATCAGCCATGATCAAATGATGGAGCAAACTTGATGGGCCAAATGACCAAATCCTGCTCGTTTATCTTACGGTCCTGTTCTTGTTGCTTTCACATGCTGCAGCAGGCTCTTGAAACAGACACTGATCCTTGGAATGTCTTGTGTGGCCATGAATTTAGCCATCATCCTGGCATAGTTACATTAGGGACTAAATCAAGAGACAAGAACCAGATGTAAGGTCAACACAGTGACATTTATAGAAAGGCTCTAAATAATGTACAGTCCACCATTACTCATGACACTACAGTGCTTTCAATATGTTTTCTTTATCCTTGCCTCTCATTTTAGTTTACAGTTTAGTGTACTGCCTAGTTTGCAGCTGGGGTGAAGGGGCACTGGAGCCTTTTGGCCCTGGAGGTATGTTCGCCTTTGTGCTGGTGATCTTGAAAGATGCAAGTGGATCCACTTTGGTGTGAACTTTCAAGGGTTGGAGGGGCACATGTGAGGTGCAAATGAAGGGCCCAGTCACATCTAGAGTGTTATTCAAGTGGTGATTTTCTGTTGGACCTGTGTGTCATTTCTTCTGCGGCTAGATGCCTCCTGGTACTGCTGTGACTCCTTGTGGGAAGAGAAAACTGGAGTGCTTTTTCATCACCATGTTCCCCACTCTCTGTCACCATCCTTCAGTCCTGAAGGCTGGGGAGATGCAGTGTAGGTGTGAGCAGCCATCAAGCTTTCTATGGAAACAGACAGATGGTCATATGATTTGTGGCACTGCTGCAGCTTTTGGGCAGTGACAACATTTGCCTCTCACATACCTGTGTGCTGCTCCTGTTCCTCCTTGTATATGTGGGTAAAATCCCTGCTGTCACTATCGAGTCCTCTCCAGCCTGGAACTCAGTAGGCACCTGATTCCCCGCAGTCCTCAGAATGGCTACACCCTGGGGTATTTCTTCCTTAGCCAGCTGGACAGCTGTTGCAGTGAGGTGCTTACCAGATTGCGCTTCCATGCTCTCCAAGGCTAACATTCCCACTGAGCGGTCAGTGTTTGAGCTGGTGATGGGTCAGGAGGCAGTCTTGCTGATGTTTCCCTTTGGTATTTATGTCCTCAGAAGTCAAAGGATGGATTGTGGGTGAGCCAGCCATTTCACTGTGGAGGTGGTGGACACGCTGGTGATACATGCAAGATGAAAAAAGAGACAGAAGGCATCACAGCCATTCGTTAGAAGTAGTGTCTAATGATGACAGGGTTCCCTTGAGAGTTGTAGTAGAATACAGTGGTACTTAATCTGTTGAAGAGACATGGATGTCTAGGCATCCTCTCAGGAGTGGTCCCAAGCTGAATATGAGTTGCTGTTCCTGCAACCTTCGGGTGGCATCGTTGTGGCACTGCAGGAGGCCCAGGATGGACATGTCGTCTGAGGAATGGGAGGGGGAGTTGAAATGGTTCGTGACTGGGAGGTGTAGAAGACTTTGCACATCAAGCAGATGTTCACCTGCACATCTGCTAATGTGGTATACTGCATCCGCTGTATCCGTTGTGGCCTCCTCTACATTGGGTAAACCAAGCGGAGGCTTGGGGACCGCTTTGCACAACACCTGCGCTCGGTTTGCAATAAACAACTGCACCTCCCAGTCGCGAACCATTTCAACTCCCCCTCCCATTCCTCAGACGACATGTCCATCCTGGGCCTCCTGCAGTGCCACAACAATGCCACCCGAAGGCTGCAGGAACAGCAACTCATATTCAGCTTGGGAACCCTGCAGCCCAATGGTATCAATGTGGATTTCACAAGCTTCAAAATCTCCCCTCCCCCTACCGCATCCCAAAACCAGCCCAGCTCGTCCCTGCCTCCTTAACCTGTTCTTCCTCTCACCTCTCCCCTCCTCCCATCTCAAGCCACACCCCCATCTCCTACCTACTAACCTCATCCCACCCCCTTGACCTGTCCGTCCTCCCTAGACTGACCTATTTCCTCCCTACCTCCCCACCTACACTCACCTTTACTGTCTCCATCCCCGCCTCTTTGACTTGTCTGTCTCCTCTCCACCTATCTTCTCCTCTGTCCATCTTCTATCCGCCTCCCCCTCTCTCCCTATTTATTTCACAACCCTCTTTCCCTCCCGCTTTTCTGATGAAGGGTCTAGGCCCGAAACGTCAAGATTTCCTGCTCCTATGATGCTGCTCGGCCTGCTGTGTTCATCCAGCTCTACGTCTTGTTATCTGCGAAATATATCTCCCATCTTCTGAGTTTCAACACAAAGATGACCTTGTTGATCTTTAATGGGCCCTACTCTCTCTCTAGTTGCTCTCTTGCTCTTAATGTACTGGTAGAATCTCTTTGGATTATCCTTAACCTTATTAGCCGAGGCTATCTCATATCTTCTCTTTGCCTTCCTGATCACCCTCTTAAGAATGCCCTACACTCTTTATACTGTTCAAGAGATTCATTTGAATCCAGTTGTTTATGTCTAATACATGATTTTTTTTATTCTTGACTCAGAAACTCAATATCTAAAAAGCACTTGAGAGGAAACTCCAGGTTTTTTTTACCAGAAGATATCAAAACTGGTTTGATGAGAATGATGAGGAGATCCAGGAGCTGCTAAATCACAAGAGCAAATCATTTCTGAACTAGGTTGGAGGGAGGCAGTAAGGAGTAAACAATAGGTGGGGATACAGCCCAAAGAGAGAGAAGAACAGTTCGACAAAGGAGTGGATAATGATCTGGCTAGGAGAGTGAATAGCTATTAATGGGGACTGTTGGTGGCTAACTGTTGTATGTAATAGCAGACCATGTGATAACAAGGCCTGGTATTTAGGTGTTGGGATAAGGACAAACGAGAGCTCAAGCTCCAAAGTTATTGAACTCGATATTGAGTCCAGAAGGCTGCAGGGTCCCCAAGTGGAAAATTAGGTGCCATTTTTTTAATTTGCATTGACCTTTGCTGGAGCACTGCAGCAAGCCTGAGACAGAAATGTTGTCCAGGGAACAGAGTGGTGTATTGAAGTGGCAGGCAACTGGAAGTTTGAGGGATAGTAGGAACTACAGATGCTGGAGAATCTAAGATAACAAGGTGTACAGCTGGATGAATACAGCAGGCCTAGCAGCATCAGAGGAGCAGGAAGGCTGACATTTCGGGCCTAGACCCTTTGGAGGGGGGGGTGTCTTTTTTTGTGGACAGAATGTAAGTGTTCTGTGAAGTGGTCACCCAGTCTATGCTTCATTTCCGCAATGTAGAGGTCTGTTTCTGTGCTGTATGACTCTTTGACTCTATGACTCTAAGTGCTTTGGTACAATGATTGCAATGAGACACCTTTGTGCAAGACTATAGAGGCTATTGTCATTTTACCAAGCCAAAAATTGTGTCTGAGTTTAAAGATGGTTCATTATATCCCTTTTGAAGAAGGATGTGAAATGGGGGTGGTCTAAAGCATAACAAGACCCTTATGATGCATGTAAAAGAAGCTTGCGAGTGATGCACTACTTGTTCATTATATAGATTACAACCTGAAATCAGCGTCTGCTGCTTCAAACTAAGGATTGGGGCCATGATTAGTCTTACCATTGGATAATAGTCAACACATGTGCATAGAATCCATGTTGTGTACAACGATTGAAAGAGGCCTGTATCATTCATATGTTGAACATTTACCAAGCTACAAGCCCTTTATCCCAGAAATAAACCTAGTGAAACTTCTCTGAACAGCCTCAAATACAGGTATGTCCTTCCATAAATAGTTACAACAAATTGTACATAGTATTCCAGCCATCAGTCATACAAACAGCCTTCTAATACTACCCTCTGTCTCCTACAACCACAATAATTTTGGATCAATCTTGCCTGATTACCCTGAATCCTGTGTGCTTTTACCTTCTTTACCAGTCTTGCATTTGGGACCAGTCAAGGTCATTATAACTACTCTCACCTACAACCTTGGAAACCTCCTCAAAAAATTCAAACAAATTTATTAGGCATGACCTCCCTCTGACAAAGCTGTGCCTCCTACCTCTGATTAAACTTTGCCTCTCCAAATGGAGATTAATTCTCTCCAGAGTTTTCTCCAATAGCATCCCTACCACTGATGAGAAATTCACTGGTCTTTAATCCCATGGTTTATCCCTACAACCGTTTTGAAAAATGAAACAACATTTGCTGTCCTCAGTCCTCAGGCACCTCCTTTGTGGCCGGAGAGGAATTAAAAAGTTGAGTCAGAGCCTCCACAATTTCCTCCCTTGCTTTCCATAACAGCCTGGGATACAACTCATCCAGACCTGGGGATTTGTGCATTTTTTAAGCCTGCCAAAATCTCTAACAACTCCTCACTCCCTAGTCCTTCTTCTTCCTGTTACTTCCAGTTTTCCTGCTGCTGAAGAACTCAATTTGCTTTAGGACGGTCACAGCAATAACGACAGAAGAAAGAAACATGGTTACTCCATAGTGCAGCAATTTTCCCCTGCAAGTTCTTTTGCTGGCTGCAAGGTTGAAGTGTAAAGTCCTCTTCAAAAGGAAGAGAGGGTCCCTGCAGACCAAGCAAAGCTGAAAAAGTTTGCAGATGAAGTCAGCACTAACAACAGCACACCTCAAGCAGTGTTGAAAGCATATCAATGGTCTCTTTCATTCCACCAAGATGAATACTCTGAATTGCTTTTGCCTTTACAGCTTGCATATGGCACAATGAGAAGCTTGGCATGGTGGAGAGCGGAGGAGGTACCGTGTAGCAAAGTACCCTGTAGCAAAGAAGCAGCATATTCTCTCACTGGCATGGCTACATCTCCACGAGTATTGTCTGTCTGTCTTCACTGACCACCTAGGGGTCTTAGACAGATATTTACATACTCCTATTATGGACCCCTAGCTCCTCTTCATCATCGGTATTGTACTTGTTTCCATGAACAAACCATGTTTTCCGTTTTTATATTTGCAGGAAAAGATAGTACACAATGCTAATGACGGAGCTATATTTGGTGGATGGACCACATAGTTCATACTGTCAGCACATGGAGGAGAAGGCAATGAATTTGGCAAGCCACCAGGGTGGTTCTGGAATTGCTGATGGTGAGACAGGAGTACTCCCCAGGGAATGAGTTTTAGAGTGTGAGTACCCATGGCAAACAAGGCATGGTGCTGAAGTGATCAATGTTGGACACTTAGTTTATTTTAGATGAAATTTTCAGAGAATTTCCAGAATAAATGCTGCTGGAATGTTTATATAGTTTTAACAAGGTGTCCCAGAAAGTCTCCTGATGTGTTTGAGAGGTTCCTTTCACAGCTCCAACAATAATTAAATGGTCAATATCCCAAGTCATACTTGAAATCAGCACCATATTGAATTCCATCAGCTGACTGTTGTTTTGGAAGGACATAAGTTGAATATCTATTCATTACAATGTTGTTCAATTTCTTTGATAAGCACTAGCGAGCATTTTAAATAGCAATCAGCTATTCAACAAGCCTCCAAGTGGTTATTTAATGCTGACTTCAACTCCTTAGCAATTTGGCATCGTGTTCTTAAAATGAACTAAACCAGCATTTTAGCTTAGAACCCCATCTTAGCCATCTCCTTATTTCTTTAACAAACACAGAGAATGCTAGAGCAAGTCAACAGGTTTGATTGCAGCTGTAAAGAGAGAAACGCAGTTAACATTTCATGTCATGTTGGATTTCCGGCATCTGTAGTGCTTTGCTTTCATTTGCATCTTTATTTCTTTAGTGTTTAAGCCCGGAACCTTCAACCTGTGCTTGCACCTCAATTGTAGCCTCCAACCTTTTCCAATGGGATCACATTAGCATGGAATAAAGCATGTAAAAGAAATTAATTAAGAAATTAGATGAGAAAAATAAGAATTGTTCCTTTATTGTGACGTTAATAAGCTAATTACAATGCTGATCTTGTGATTTCAAATTTTTATTTTAACAAAGAAAACATTATCATGCTTTAAATAAACCTGTTTGAGTGGTATACTACACCACATGCATTTAGAGGAGTGGGTTTTATCATTGAGACCAAATTTTTTTAATATAGCTAAGATGATAAATTATTCTGAAACCTTTTAATAGTGCCTTTGCTTATACTTGTGCATGGGATGTGGGCATCACTGGTTGGGGCAGCATTTAATTCCCATCCCTTTTGTCAGATGACAATTTGGCTGAATTAATTTGTCTTGGCGCTACACACACCCCTGCACTTCACTCCTTTTTCTTAGGTAGTCCCTCAGGACCCAGAATGACTTTCTTCTGGGCTGGAGTTATGGGTCCTAAGATAACAAAATAGTCCAGTACTGAATGTACACATGCTGCCACAGATAGGTTTGAAGAGATGGGTGAGTGGGATGCTCAGGTTTATTAATGCTCGTTACCCTGTTTGTGTTGGGCCTCCATCTGAGCCAGTTGCATGTACTCAAAATGGTTGGTACCTTAGTGAATGCCACTTCTCTAGTTTGGACATTCTCAGGGAAGACATTTTTATTGGAGATGTTGCATTTTTTTTGCAGTGAGATTTTGAGGACATCCCTGAAGTGTTTCCTCTACCCTCTTGGTAACCACATGCCGTGATGAAGCACAGAGTGAAAAACTTATTTCGGAGTCTTATGTCAAGCAAGCAGGTGATAAGGCCTGCCCAACACAACTAGTTTACCATAGCTGGTGCTGCAATACTGGGTACATTGGCCTGAGAAAGATACGCTTCCCCTGCCACTGGACTTGCAGGATTTGTGGAGGCATCTTTGGAGATATTTTTCAAGGAGATGGGGTACCTACTGTGCATTGTGCATGCCTCCAATAAATACAGGAGGATAGGTAACAAACTGGACCATGTGTTTATGCCTGGTTTGAAGTCTTTGTCATCAAACATGTTATTCTTCAGACAGCCAAAAGCTTGTTAAAGTTTATCATCAATGTCTGCCCTCGCTGAAAGGACTCTCCCAAACTGTGAGAATTGAGCCATGTTCTCTAAGTCCTTACCATGGATCTTGATGGTTGGGGGCAGTGTTAAGTAATGAGAACAGAATGGCGGAGGACCTTTGTACTCCAGATGTTCAGCCTCGGGCTCATTCTTTCAAATGCCTCGGTGAAAAGTCAACGATGGTTTGGAGCTCAACCTCTAAGTCCACACACACACGTGTCATCTGCACACTGCAGCTCAATCGCTTAGGCTGTGGCGGTCTTGGTTCTAGAATGGAGGTGAAACATGTTGAACAATGCGGCACAGGAAAAGGTCCTTTGGCCCACTATGCCTGTGCAGGCTATGATGCTATTCTAAACTAATCCCATTATCCTGCACATGGTGCATTTCCCTCTTTTCTTTGCCTGTTCATTTGTCTGTATAAATGCCTCCTAAACTTTGCTATCGTATCTACTTCTACCACCTCCCTGGTAGTTTGTTCCCAGCACCTACTGCTGTCCACGTAAAATATCTTTCCTCACACATCTCCTTTAAAGTTTCCCCCCTCACATTAAACCTATACTTCCTATTATTTGACATTTCCACCATAGGAAAGAGACCCTGACCATGCACCTATCCATGTCCCTCTTAATTTTATATGCTTCTATCAGGTCACCCCTCAACCTCTGATGCTCTGGCGACAAAAAAATCCAAGTTTGTCTAACTTCCCATTATAGCTAATACATTCCAGTCCAGGCGACATTCTGGAAAATTCTTCTGCACCCTTTCAACGTCCTTACTATAAAGTGGCAACCAGAACTCTGCACAGTGCTCCAAATATGGTTTGACCAAAGTCTTTTACAGTTGTAACATGACTTGCCAATTTTACACTCAATGCCCCAACCAATGAAGGCAAACATGCTATTTGTCTTCTTTACTACCTTCTCTACTTGTGTTGCCAGTTTCAGGGAGCTATGGACTTGGACCCCAAGATCCCTCTGCATATCAATGCTCCTAAGGGTCAGGCCATTTGAAGTATACTTTCCTCTTGCACTTGACCTCCCAAAATGTATCACCCCACACTTGTCCGGATTAAACTCCACCTGCCACTTCTCCACCAAACTTTCCAGCTGATCTATATCCTGCTGCATCCTTTGGAATCCTTACTCACTATCCACAACTCTACCAATTTTTGTGTCATCTGCAAATTCATTAACCAGACCACCAACATTATCGTCCAAGTCATTTATGTATGTATATATAAATTACAAACAACAGAGATCCCAACACTGATCCTTGTAGAACACCACTGGCCATAGACCTCCAGTCAGTAAAACACCCCTCCACAACTATCCTCTGTCCCAACTGGGTTCTACATGAATATGTAGTGGAGTATTGTGGTGAGGAAGATGGAGAAGAGCATTGGTGTGATGATGCAGTCTTGATTAGCCCCAGTTTTCACACATACTTGGTTGGTGGTGGATCATAGCTTGAACACCATCATGCAGCAGGCAAAGGATAGTGGTGAATTTCTGGGGCAGCCAAATTTGAGGAGCATGCTCCATAATCCCACCTGATTGACAAAATCAAAGACTTTTGTGAGGTCAGAATAGGCCATTCATAGTGGTCACTGGCCTTTGCATTTCCTTTGGACTTGTCTTGCTGTGAAGATTATGTCCAATGCATCTCACAATGGATGGAATCCGCACTGTGACTCCAGTGAAATGACCTTCCCCTCTATAGTTATCATAATTAGACTCATTTTCTCTCTTGGCAACGGTCACAGTTCCAGCAAGAAGGTGGCAATAGTGATATTATTACTGGACTGCTAATCCAGAGACTGTGGCAATGTTCTGGGGACCTGGTTTCAAATCTCGCATGGCAGGTGGTGGAATTTGAATACAATAAACATCTGGAATTCAGAATCTAATGATGACCATGAATCTACGTTCATTGTTGGAAAAACCCATCTGTTTCATTAATGTCCTTCAGAGAAGGAAACTGACATCATTACCTGGTCTGGCTTACACGTAACTCTAGACCCACAGCAATGTGGTTGACTGTTATCTGCTCTCTGGACAATGAATGCTGGCTAAGACAACAATATCCTAGAGGATAAGTTGAATTTTTCTTGCAAATGTTACGACACCCAAGTTGAAATGTTTTGTAATGTATCCTTACAGATTTTATGAATGAAGTTTTTTTTGAGTACGGGCAGTGTTAAAACACTGGCAGAACGTATAGGTCATGCTTAACTACAGTGTCATGCCTAGAGAGATATTACTTGCAGGCTGGGATAATACGTTTCCAGGGCATTGACAGACACAGAGCAACATGTCATTGAAAACGAAGGTACATCCATCGCTTGGATTTATGAGAAATTTTCAGATTGCATCTTGTCGCTCAAGATTACTGGTCAGACCATACTAAGGACAGGTGAAGATTTAGCATGGCCAATCCACCTAACCTGCACATCTTTGGATTGTGGGAGGAAACCGGAGCATCTGGAGGAAACCCAGGCAGACACGGGGAGAATGTGCAAACTCCTCACAGACAGTCACCCGAGGGTGGAATTGAACCCAGGTCCCTGGTGCTGTGAGGCAGCAGTGCTAACCATTGAGCCATCATGGTACTACATTAGCCATCTTCCAGTCTTCTGGCACTTCACCCATGGCTGTTGATATTACAAATATCTCTGCTAAAGGCCTCACAATTTCTTCCCTCGCTTCTCATATTCTGGGATATACTTGAACAGGTCGTAAGGATTTACATACTTTCATGCACGTTAACGTTTCCAGTACCTCCTCATCTGTAATGTGGACACTTCTTCAAGACATCACTATATATTTCCCCAACTTCCCTAACTTTTCTTGTCTTTCTCCACAGTAAATATGTGAATTATTCATTTAGGATCTCACCCCACTCCTGTGGGTCCACACATAGATGGCTTCGTTGATGGCTTCTTTATAAGGGGAGAATGTGCAAACTCCACACAAACAGTCGCCTGAGGGTGGAATTGAACCTGGGTCCCTTGTGCTGTGAGGTAGCAGTGCTAACTACTGTGCCACCAAGCTGCCCCCCTTTATAGTTGCTGGTCCCAAAGTGCTCTGCCACTAAGACCTCAGTCACATGCCCTGCCTTACTTCCCAAAGAGGAGGTTGAGTTTTGCCCCTTCTGTAGTAGGGCTATCTACATATTGATTGAGAAATTTTTCTTGAACATACTTAACAAATTCCTCTCTATCAAAGCCCTTAACATTATGGCAGTCCCAGTTTATGTTTCAAAAATTAAAATTCCCCACTTTAACAATCCTAATATTGTACTGGCTATCTGCCACCTCCCTACATATTTGCTCCTCCATTCCTGTTGACTACTGGGGGTTCTGTAGGACAATACCAACAAATTATTATTTCTTAGTTCCACCAGTATAGCTATAAAAGACCTTCAACACTACACTTTCTACAAATTTGAGGCTTTCCTTCTATGTATCACATTACTGAAGCAGATGAACAATATCATTGTCTCTCATTGGGAAAGAAAACTTATCCTAATAATCACTGCCCTTGAAGTCACCTGCCTCTTCAATATCAAGTGTCACACATTCCACTTAATGTCGTCATCCAACGGGTAAGGATTGGGGCTAAGCAACTGTTTAATCTGCTTTGTCCCAAGTAGAGATGATGCATGTTTGTGGTTGCGCTTTGGCCAAATTTGTTATCTAATTTGGTGGTTTGATATAAACCCAATCTCCAATTTTAAATTGTGTACTCTTGGGCCTGTTTGTTTGCTAAAGCATGCTTTTGCTTTAACCTTTGGTGCCTCATAAATCTTGCCTTTTGTATTGCCACTTTGGTACTTAGAAGCCGCGCATGACGCGGTGGGATTATACAAAAGCACAGCAGGTCAGACAGCATCCGAGCAGCAGGAAAGTTAACGTTGCGGGCTGAAACCCTTTGTTGGGACTGGGGAGAGGGAGGGGAGCCCAGAAGTAAACAGAGGGAAGAGGGTGGGGCTGGGGAAGTGTAGGTGGGATGGTAACAGGTGGATGCAGGAGGTTATTGTGATTGGTCAGTGGGAAGGGTGGAGCAGGTAGGTGAACAGGAAGATGGAGAGGTTAGGTCAGGACAGGGAAGTGAGGAGGCAGGGGAGGGCTGGACATGGGATAAGGCCAACCTGACCCTCCAGTTACCATCTGTTTTAATTCCCCCTCCCGCTCTCCTGGCGACATGTCCATCTTTGGGCTTCTCCACTGGCAGAGTGAGGTCAAACGTAAACTGGAAGAGCAACACACGATATTTCGTCTTGGGAGCTTACAGCCCAATGGCCTCAATACTGATTTCACCAGCTTCAAAATCCCTCCACACCAAGCCTTATCCCATGTCCAGCCCTTCTACTCCTCCACGCCTCCCTGACCTGACCTAACCTGTCCATCTTCCTACTCACCCATCTGCTTCACCCTTCACTGACCAATCACAATAACCTCGTACCTGTATCCACCTATCACCATCCCACCTACCGTTCCTCCAACCCCACCCACATTTACTTCTGGGGGCCCCTGCTCCTCTCCAGTCCTGATGAAGGGTTTCGGCCCAAAATGTTGACTTTCCTACTCCTCGGATGCTGTCTGACCTGCTGTGCTTTTCCAGATTCACACTTGTTGACTCTGGCTTCCAGCATCTGCAGTCCTTACTGTCTCCAGGTGCATGATGCAGGGCCAGGCACTGTGAAGGAAGAGTCACGCAATGACTCACTTCCTCACCAGGAAGATTGATTATCTACTCCTGAGAGTGCATAGAGAAAGGATAGCCTATGGAATGATGTGAGAGGAGATTTACATAGTAGATTATGCTTCAGGGAAGCAATCAAACACTTCTATGATATCTTACAGGAGAATCTGAACCAATGTCCAAATGCTGCAGTACCTTCTTAGTGTTAATGAAAGCCCCTCCAGCATTGAATGTTTTTGCATGTTGGTCATTTCAGTCAGGTACATCTGTACCCCAGAACATTTACTGCCAGTCCTATCCCTCCCTCAGCCATGTTTCTGTAACAGCTATGATATCCTAGTCCCATATTCCTGTCCATGCCTTGAGTTCATCTGTCTTACCTGTCAGATCTCTTGTATTGAAATAAATGCAGTTTAAATCATCAGTCTTCCCTCATTCTCTCCCATGCTTTTGTCTGCCTTGTCTATTTAACTTGCTCTCTAATTTCTGTACCAGATTCAACTTTCCCCCTTGTCTCACCACTGCTTAGGGTCCCACCCCACTGCCAGACTACTTCAAACCTTCCCTAGTAGCTTCAGCAAATCTCCCTGCCAGTATATTGGTCCCCCTTTAGTCTGGGTACAATCCGTCCCTCTTGTACAGGTCACTTCTGCCCCAGAAGAAATCCCAATGATTCAAAAATCTGAATCCCTGCCCCCTGCACCAGCCACGCATTCATCTGCTCCATCCTCCTATTCCTGCTCTGACTAGCTTGTGGCACTGGGAGTAATCCTGAGATTACTACCCTTGAGGTCGTGCTTTTTAACTTCCTGCCCAACTCTCTATATTTAGTGTGCAGGACCGGATTCCTTTTTCTACCTATGTCCTTGATACCAATGTGTTCAACAATCTCCAGCTGCTCGCGTTCCCCTTTGAAAATTTGCAGTAACTGCTCTGAGACGTCCTTGATCCTGATACAGAGAGGCTACACACCATCCTGGAATCTCACTTGAGGTCACAGAAATGCCTGTCTGTACTCCGACCAGAGAGTTCCCACCACAATTGCTTGCTTGAATTTTCCCATGCCCTGCTTTACAGCAGTGCCAGTTGTGGTGCCAAAGACCTGGCTGCTACTGCGATTATCCCCTGAGAGGCTTTTCCCCCACGACAGTATCCAAAATCACACACTTGTTTGAGAGGGGGACAGCCATAGGAGTCTCCTGCACTACCTGCCTACCTCTCCTGGTGGTTACCCATCTTCCTTACTGTACCTGCAGTGTGACCTCCTCCCTGAATCGACTAACACACTCTCTGATTCCTGTATGCTCCTCACTTCCAACTGCCACTCCAACTAAACCATATGGTCTGAGAGGAGCTGCAGCCTGATAAACATCCTGCAGACATTGTTGCCAGGGACACTCAACTGCTCCCTGATCTCCCACATTTGACAGGAGGAGCATAGTGATCCCTGACTGCCACCTCTGCCCTCTTAGCAACTGGTGGACTTCAGGAAAAATATGGTTTTACCGTACACCTACCTTGTTGCTGCTCACCTTCCTTAACAAAGCCTGGTATTCACTTCGGTTCGCTCTTCAATCTAACCAGCAGTACCTCAACCAACAAAGCAGCCCCTTACAAAAATGGCCAGAAAAAGGCATAGCAAAGCCTCCTTCCTGCATGTGTTGAAACTCCCACACTTAGCTCAACTCCAAGCATTTTCATTCTTTTGCTGGGAGCACTATATGTTTAACTTTTCTAGTATAAGGCCTGCCTTGATACAAGAACTAGATCTAACCAGTTTACATAATTAGCTTAAGTAGATAAAGTAGCTACAGCTCTAGGAGAGCTTGTTTAAACTTTCCTTAAGCCTGAAAAAAAACAACCTAAAATATCTATACTCCCCAATCAATGGTTTTAGATTTTAAGAATGCAAAAGATTATTCTTAAACTCCCACACTTAGCTCAATTCCCAGCATTTGCGCTCTCTTGCTGGTTGCACTCTGTAGCCTAACCAATGTTTTATACAGTTCCAGCATAATCTCCCTACTCTTAAACGCTATGTTTTAGCTAATAAAAGCAAGTGTTATACCATATGAGATAACAAGGTGTGGAGCTGGATGAACACAGCAGGACAAGCAGCATCATAGGAACAGGAATGCTTGATGTTTCGGGCCTAGACCCTTCATCAGAAATGGGGGAGGGGGAAGAGAGTTCTGAAATAAATAGGGAGAGAGGGGGAGGCAGATAGAAGATGGATAGAAGAGAGGATAGGTGGAGAGGAGACAGACAAGTCGAAGAGGCGGGGATGGAGCCGGTAAAGGTGAGTGTAGGTGGGGAGGGAGGGAGGAAATACGTCAGTCCAGGGAGGACGGACAGGTCAAGGGGGCGGGATGAGGTTAGTAGGTAGGAGATGGGGGTGG
>JAHRHZ010000030.1:3304661-3386847 GCA_024137785.1 Ginglymostoma cirratum | reverse complement strand
GAAGCTTGTGAAATCCACATTGATACCATTGGGCTGCAGGGTTCCCAGGCTGAATATGATTTGCTGCTCCTGCAGCCTTCGGGTGGCATCATTGTGGCACTGCAGGAGGCCCAGGACGGACATGTCGTCTAAGGAATGGGAGGGGGAGTTGAAATAGTTCGTGACTGGGAGGTGCACTTGTTTGTTGCAAACTGAGCGCAGGTGTTCTGCAAAGTGGTCCTCAAGCGTCTGCTTGGTTTCCCCGATGTAGAGGAGGCCACAATGGGTACAGTGGATGCAGTATACCACATTGGCAGATGTGCAAGTGAACATCTGCTTGATGTGGAAAGTCTTCTTGGGGCCTGGGATGGGGGTGAGGGAGGAGGTTTGGGGGCAGGTGTAGCACTTCCTGCGGTTGCAGGGAAAAGTGCCGGGTGTGGTGGGGCTGGAGGGGAGCGTGGAGCAGGCAAGGGAGTCACGGGAAAGATGTCTCTGGTGGTGGGGTTGGATTGCAGATGGCGGAAGTGTCGGAGGATGATGCGTTGGATCCGGAGGTTGGTGGGGTGGTACGTGAGGACGAGGGGGATTCTTTTTTGGTTGTTATTGCGGGGACGGGGTGTGAGGGATGAGTTGCGGGAAATGCGGGAGACACGGTCGAGGACGTTCTCGACCACTGTGGGGGGGAAGTTGCGGTCCTTGATTGATGAGGACATCTGAGATGTACGGGAGTGGAATGCCTCATCCTGGAAGCAGATCTGGCGGAGGCGGAGGAATTGGGAATAGGGGATGGCATTTTTGCAGGAAGGTGGGTGGGAGGAGGTGTATTCTAGGTAGCTGTGGGAGTTGGTGGGCTTGAAATGGATATCGGTTTCCAGGTGGTTACCCGAGATGGAGACAGAGAGGTCCAGGAAGGACAGAGAGGTGTTAGAGATGGTCCAGGTGAACTTAAGATTGGGGTGGAAGGTGTTGGTGAAGTGGATGAACTGTTCGAGCTCCTCGTGGGAGCACGAGGCGGCGCCGATGCAGTCATCAATGTAACGGAGGAAGAGGTGGGGTTTAGGGCCAGTGTCGGTACGGAAGAGGGATTGTTCCACATAACCTACAAAGAGGCAGGCATAGCTTGGGCCCATGCGGGTACCCATGTCCATCCCGTTGTTTGTAGGAAGTGGGAGGAATTGAAAGAGAAGTTGTTGAGGGTGAGGACGAGTTCGGCTGAGCGGATGAGGGTGTCAGTGGAGGGGGATTGGTCAGGTCTGCGGGACAGGAAGAAGCGGAGGGCCTTTAGGCCACCTGCATGGGGAATACAGGTGTATAGGGACTGGACGTCCATAGTAAAAATGAGGTGTTGGGGACCGGGGAATTGGAAGTTCTGGAGGAGGTGGAGGGCGTGGCTGGTGTCACGGACGTAGGTAGGGAGTTCCGGGACCAAGGGGGTGAAAATGGAGTCTAGGTAGGTGGAGATGAGTTCGGTGGGGCAGGAGCAGGCGGAGACAATGGGTCGACCAGGGCATTCAGGTTTGTGGATTTTGGGAAGGAGATAGAAGCGGGCGGTGCGGGGTTGGGGAACGATGAGTTTGGAGGCGGTGGGTGGGAGGTCACCTGAGGTGATGAGGTTGTGGATGGTTTGGGAGATGATGGTTTGGTGCTTGGTGGTGGGGTCATGATCCAGGGGGCGGTAGGAGGAGGTGTCGGAGAGTTGGCGCCTGACCTCAGCGATGAAGATGTCAGTGCGGCGTTCTACAACTGCGCCTCCCTTGTCCGCAGGTTTTACGGTGAGGTTGGGATTGGAGCGGAGGGCTGCACGTTCTGCGGGGGAGAGGTTGGAGTGGGTGAGGGGGTGGAGAGGTTGAGGCGATTGGTGTCTCGACTGCAGTTGGAGATGAAGAGGTCGAGGGAGGGTAGGAGGCATTGGGGTGGTGTCCAGGAGGAGGGCTTGTGTTGGAGGCGGGAGAAGGGGTCAGTGGAGGGAGGGTTAGGTTCACGGTTGAAGTAGTAAGCGTGGAGGCGGAGGCGGCGGAAAAACTGCTCAATGTCCAAACGTGACCGGTATTCGTTGATATGTGGGTGGAGGGGGACAAAGGTGAGCCCTTTACTGAGGACTGACCGTTCGTCTTCAGTAAGGGGGAGGTCTTGGGGGATGGTGAAGCCTCGGCAGGGCTCAGTATTGCTGTCTCCTCTGGAGCTGCTGGCTGTGGAGGCACAGGGCGGAGCATTGTCAGCGTCGGCACTGGGCGGGGTTGCGACGGCATCAGCGGTGGGCGGAGCGGCGTCGGCAGTGGGCAGAGCAGGGTAGGCGGCGGCAGCAGCGGTGACGGTAGTGTCTGTGGTGTTGGTCTTGGAGATGGAGGCGGTAGCTTCATCAGCGATGGCGTTCGCTGTCCCAGAAGTGGTGTCCCCAGCAGTGGTGGATGAGACGTCATCTGTGGGTTCTCTGACAGTGGCCTCATGGCCAGTGGTGGCGGGTACATTGTGGGGGAGGTCCTGGGTACGGCTGGGGATTTGGGAGGTGGGGGAAGCCCGTTCTGGGTGGTGGGCACCAGTAAGTTTACTGTACTTACGGCTTTTAGTGTCCAATAAAGCTGAGTGGAATTGTGAGTTCAGGTTGTGGATCCTATGAAGAATAAAAAACAGGAGAGGTATGCCTTCTTACCACTTTATCCACCTTAAGGGACAGGTGTACATGCACAACAAGGTCCTCTGATCCTCTGTGTTTTCCAGAGTCCAACCATTCATCATGTATTCCCCTACCTGTGCAAGTATATCACCTCAAATTATCCAGATTGTATTCTATTTACCACTGATCAGCCCATCTGACAAGCTTACCTGTATCCTCCTGTAATCTGAGGCTATCCTCCTCATTCTATACCAACTCAGCAATTTTCATTTCATCTGCGAACTTACTAATCAAACCTCCGACGTTCAAGTCTAAATCTGCTTCCTGCCTCTCAGCCAATTTGCCAAATTTCCTTGAATCTCATGGGCTTTTATTTTTGCTATCAGTCTCCCATGCAAGACCTCATCAAAACCTTGCTGAAGCCCAAGTGCATTATATCAAAAGCATTGCCCTCATCCACACAGCTGGTCACCTCTTTGAAAAATTCAATCAAGTTGGTCAGACAAGAACTTCCCTTGACTATGCTGACTGATCTTGATAATTCCTCCCTCTCTTAACGCAGATTAATTCTGTCCCTCAGAATTGCTTTTAATAGTTTGTCCACTACTGAGGTTAGACTGACTGGCCTAGAGTTCCCTAACTTATCGCTTTCTCCTTTCTTGAGTAATGGTACCTCATTGACTGTCCTCCACTGCTCTGGCACCTCTCCTGTGGGCAGAGAGGAACTGAAAACTTTTGCAAGGATCACTGCCAATTCCTCCCTTGTCCCACTCAACAATCTGGGATACATTTCTTTCAGTCCTGGAGATTTATCTATTGCCAGAGCACTCAGAACCACCTCTCTACCTGTGTTAAATTCTTTAATTGTATCGAGGACCTTTTCCCGATTTCTAAATCATTCATCCCTCTCATTCGTGAGCACCAATGCAAGGTATTCATTTAGAACCCTACCTACATCCTCTTGTTCCATGCACAAAGTACCACTGTGGTCCTTAATGGACTCTTTTCCTCATTATCCTATTACCCTTAACGTATCTGTAAAACCATTTAGGATTTTCCTTTACATGCTGGTATCCTTTCATGTGCTCTTTTATCGCTTCTAATCTTTTTAAGTTCTCTCTTGCACATTCTATACTCCTTTAGGGATTCTCCTGTTTTGAGCCCTCTGAATCTGCTATAAGGCTCCTTTTCTTCTTAATCCAATACTTTGCATTCCTTTGGGACCACAAAATTTGATGGTCCTACCCTTTTTCTTTATTGAAACTTATTGACTCTGTGCTAGATAACACAGTGTGGAGCTGGAGGAACACAGCAGGCCAGGCAGCATCAGAGGAGTAGGAAAGTTGATGTTTTGGGATTGGACCCTACTATCTCTTGACTCTGTAATCTCCATACTTCCTTCTTGAATGAATCCCATCATTCTGAGACAGATTTACATGAAAGTATGTACTCCCAGTCCACTCTAGCCAAATTATATCTGATCTTATTAAAATCTACCATCTCCCAGTAGAGTGCTTTGATATCCGGCCCATTCTTGTCCTTTGCCACAATAAGCTGGAATCTTGTGGTGTAATGATAATGTCACTGTACACATTCAATATTACCCTGAAGAAATTGACTACGCCATTCTCAAGAGAAAAATGTCTGCACCAGCATCCACCCAAAAAAATCTTTAAGGGAGTGGGCCATTCACCCACTGATAAAGAGCCAAGAGCTCAACCAGACCGTTTAACTAGTAGGTTCACATGTTCCTCTGGTGGAAAAAAATAATCCTTACCTAGCTGAGGACATGATCATGATGACAGGTCAAATCACTACAACAACTGATAGCAGAAGCAAACTTTTGGGGAGGGATTGGTGTGCAGATTAGTGAACAGAAATGTAAACATTCAAGGACTCTATTAATACTTGGGGGTAGAGCTGGATGAACACAGCAGGCCAGGCAGCATCGGAGGAGCAGGAAAGCTGACATTTCGGGTCTGGACCCTTCTTCAGAAATGGGGGAGGGGGAAGGGGACTCTGAAATAAATAGAGAAAGGGGGAGGCGATGATGGAAGGTGGATAAAGGAGCAGATAGGTGGAGTGAAGATGGACAGGTCAAGGAGGTGGAGATGGAGTCAGTAAAGGTGAGTGTAGGCAGGGTGTTGGAATGGGGATTGGTCAGTTGGGAGGGAGGGGCGGGTGGGAGGGAGGGAAGATGGACAGGTCAAGGAGCCGGGGATGAGGCTGGTAGGTAGGAAGTGGGGGTGGGGATTGGTCAGTGAGGTGGGAGGAGCGGATAGGTGGGAGAAAAGACGGACAGGTCAAGGAGGCGGGGACGAGCTGGGCTGGTCTTGGGATGAGGTTGGGGGTGGGGAGATTTTGAAGCTTGTGAAGTCCACATTAAGACCATTGGGCTGCAGGGTTCCCAAGCGAAATATGAGATGCTGTTCCTGCGGCCTTCGGGTGGCATCATTGTAGCACTGGAGAGGGCCCAGGATGGACATGTCGTCCAAGGAATGGCAGGGGGAGGTGAAGTGGTTCGTGACTGGGAGCTGCAGTCCTTTGTCACGAACCGAGCGTAGGCGTTCCACAAAGCGGTCTCCAAGCCTCCGCTTGATTTCCCAATGTAGAGGAGGCCACATTGGGAACAGTGGATACAATATACCACATTAGCAGATGCGCAGGTGAACATCTGTTTAATGTGGAAGGTTTTCTTGCGGCCTGGGATGGAGATGAGGAGGGAGGTGTAGGGGCAGGTGTAGCACTTCTTGCGGCTGCAGGGAAAAGTGCCGGGGTGGTGGGGCTAGTGGGAGTGTGGAGCAGACGAGGGAGTCATGGAGAGAGCGGTCCCTCCGGAAGGCAGATAAGGGTGGGGAGGAAAAAATGTCCTTGGTAGTGGGGTTAGATTGCAGGATGGCGGAAGTGGGGGAGGATGATGCTTTGAATCCGGAGGTTGGTGGGGTGATACGTGAGGACGAGGGGGATTCTGTCTTTGTTGTTATTGCAGGGATGGGGTGTGAGGGATGAGTTGCGGGAAACACTAGAGATGTGGTCGTGGGCATTTTTGACCACTATGGAGGTGAAATTGTGGTCCTTGAGAAACCACCCAAAGGCTGCAGGAACAGCACCTCATATTTCTGAAGAAGGGTCTTAACACAAAACGTCAGCTTTCCTGCTCCTCTGATGTTGCTTGGCCTGCTGTGTTCATCCAGCTCTACACCTTGTTATCTAAGAACATTACTTTCACTATTTTACTGCCAACTGCAAAACTTTGGGACCTATATTTGTTCACAACAACAGTATTGCATTGTTAATAAATTCTGGACTCGGGATCATAGGGTAGTAGAGGCATTACAGTACAGAATGAGGTCAATCAGCCCATCAAGTCCATACTGGCTTTCTCCAGCATAATCCAGGCAATTCCATTCATCTGCTTTATCCCTTTAGTTATGCAAATGTATTTCCCTCAAGCATACATCCAATTTCCTTTTGAAATTATACATCATTTTTGTTTCCAACATTGTCATAGGCAGTGAGTTCTAGGTCATTACAGGAAAAGTTATTCCTCACATTTCTCACTGCATCTTATGCCAAAACATTAAATTAGACTTCCCTAGTCCTTTTACCACAGTTAGTGAGAACGACTTTTCTTTATCTACCATATTTAATCCTGAGATAATCTTGTACAGGGCAGCATGGTGGTTAGCACTGTTGCCTCACAGCGCCAGGGACCTGGGTTGAATTCCACCCTCGGGCGACTGTCTGTGTGGAGTTTGCACATTCTCCCTGTGTCTGCGTGGGTTTCCTCCGGGTACTCTGGTTCCCTCCCACAGTCCAAAAATTTGTAGGTTAGGTGGATTGGTCATGCTAAATTGCCTATAGTGTTCAGGGGTCTGTAGATTAGGTGGGTTATAGGGGAATGGGTCTGGGTGGGATGCTTCAAGGGTCGGTGTGGACTTGTTGGGCCAAAGGGCCTGTTTCCACACTGTAGGGATTCGATCAAATTTTATTCTAACAAATTTTCCCTTAAAGGAGAACAAACTCATAATCTCCAACCTAACCTTTTAGCTAAAATCCCTCATCCCAGGAATCATTCCAGTAAAATTCAAGGTCTCACATTTCCTTCCTGGAGTGTGTTGACCAGAAATACACTAGTTGTGGCCCAACCAGAGATTTATGGAAGTTCACCTTCACTTCCTGCTTTTGTATTTAATGCTTTACGAAACTCATCATCCCACTTAACTAACTACTTCCTTAATATATCCTGCCACCCTCATGTCTCTCTGTCCATGTTTGTGTCTCTCACTTTCCCTTCTGCCAAGATTCATCTCAAACCTTTCAGCATTAAATTGCACTTTCCCCTTGTCTCCCCATTCTTCTAGCTTATCTCTGTCCTTTTGCAGTCACACCTGCAAGTTTAGTACCATTGAGACATTGCAATAATTTACTTTGCATTCCAATATCCAAGTCACTTATATATATCAAAACAAAAAGCAGAACCTCCATCACCAATCCTTGGGGAACACCATTGTATAACATCCTCCGGTTTAGAAACATTTACAACAACTCGATGTTTTTGTCCTTAAGTTAATTTTTATAAAAGTTGATTCTGACCTTTTTCCATAAATCTCAGTTTAGGAATAAGCCTTCCATGTGATACTTAGTCAAATTCTTCTTAAAATCCCTGGACAACATCTGTTGCATTCCCTTCATCTGTCTTCTCTATGGAAGACTGCGAGAAGGATCTGCTACCTTGAGGCCACCTGCTGCTATTCAAGCTAGATTCTGCTGCCTCTGGGACTTTAGAGGCCAAATGAAAAATCTCTGTCAGCATCCTTTCATTGACTGTAAGTGGCCTTTGCGGAGCCTAGCTGGTTGACTATCACCTCTCTCCCATCCTATCTCTGTGAAAATAGCTATGTTGAGATTCAGTTGGAGAACTGGTTCTATGGCCAGCTATGCTATTTTTATTGCTCCCAACCCCAGTGCAGTCTTAAAATTGACTCCAATTTGTAACAAGGGAAATTTAGAATTTTTTGCAATCCATATATAAGTCTGAAAGATCCTAAGTATGTGGTTTTAAAAATATATTCTTTGTTGTAACTAGTAAGTGCTTGTTTTGCAGGTTCACGAGAGAAGAAAAATGGAATGGAGACCTGTCACATCAGATTGAGGTTACCACATTGCTGCTCTGGTTTCTTTTGGTGCATTTTTTGACACTAAGCCTAGGATTGGATCAGGGGTAGTTGTGGGATAAGTATCATCAGTTTATTTTCACTCTTCCATGGGATGAGAGCAGCCATGATAACAGGGGCAAATTTCTCAAATCTATAACTCCAGCCATGATCTCAGTGCCTAGCTATGTCACTACAGGAATTTGTGGCAGCAGTGTGCCAGTGATGTACAAATGATCAGTGTCACTAACAACAGGGATAGATGAATTGCAATAGTTTGAATGTATTCCTCTCCTGTTTGTAACTGGGATCAGCTTCTACAATTATTTACTTATTTTCTTTCCCCTCTCAAAAATCAATGGTGGTGTGTTTCCCCAAGGTCTGTTAGTGAAGTCCAATTTAACAATGACTCACATCAAATTCTTTAGGACTAAATCAAAGTGGGATTTATTTTACTACATTCATAACCTGGGAGAATGGTGAGGAATACATATTCACACACAAATACATCCAAGAAAAAAAACAGAAAAGAAGGGAGAGAAGTTATAAATTACAAATTATTTCAAATCAAAGGTGTCTGCATTATTTCATGTGAGTTAGACAGTCCAGTACATCAATGTCCAATTGAGGTTCTTTAAGTTGACTGTGCGCAGAAGTCCTTTATGTAGGTCAGATACACTCAGTTTGCTGATGCAGGTGTTGTAGTGTTAAGCTGGAAACTGAATGAAAAGCAAAATACAAGTTCCTTTCCAGACTCTTGCCAAATGCTAAGATTAGAGGCATTTGGCTGAGGCTGGAGCTATTTATTCTTTGGCTGTTACAAGCAAACGAATCCACAGACTTCAAAGCTGTATCATTGAATGTGATCAAGCAAACTGGTCATTTCAGTCATGTGACTGAGGCTTCTGGTGGAAACACTCAGCTCATGAAGTGACTTTGATGTTCCCTTATCAGACACCATTGTGCTTTTGTAGTAGATGATTGAGAAGGCGTTTGCTTTAAGTCAAGCAATAATAGGTGTTGATGGTCCCCATTACTCACAACTAGGTGAGTTGAACATCTAATCCATGAGTCCTTTGTGTTGGCTTGGTTGGAATGTTCATATAATGGCTGTTATTTTAAGAGAATTGGAGTATTAGAGTAAGGAAGATTTACTGCAAGTGTACTAGGTGCTGGTGAAATTACGTTTGGTGTACTGTGAGCAGTTTTGGCCCCCTTACTTAAGGAAGGATATTATTTCATTGAGGCAATTCAGAGAATGTTCATTCGGATGATCACTGGTATGGAGGGATTGTCTTAGGAGCAAAGGTTAGACAGGATTTGACTCCTACTGGTTGGAGTTTAGAAGAATTGAAACATATAGGACTCTTAAGGGGCTTGACAATATAAATGCTGAGGCAATGCTCCCCTCATGGGAGAGACTAGTACTAGAAGGCTTAGGTTCAGAATAAAGGGGCACCAATTTAAGATTGAAATGAGAAGGAATTTCTTCACTCAGAGGGTTGTAAGTCTTTAGAACTCCTTACCACAGAGAGCTGTGGGGGCAGCATTCATGTGCATATTTAAGGCTTGGGATAGATAGATTCTTGATCAGTAGGGGAATCAAGGGTTACAGGGAAAGGCCAGTAAAGTGGACGTGAGAAATACCAGATCAACCATGATCCCATTGAACAGCAGAGCAGGCTCAAAGCCAAACACTTGTACATCTTCCAATGTAGTCTACTGTAATCACTGCTCACAATGTGGATTCCTTTACATTGATGAAACCAAAAGAAGACTAGATGGCTGCTTTACAGAACACCCCAACTCTATCCGTAAGAGTGACCCTAATCTTCTAGTTGCAATTCTGTCCTGGGCCTTCTACAAAGTTCCAGTGAAGCTCATGCACACTTGAGGAACAATATCTTATTTTCCACCTCAGCAGTTTTTTGCCTCTAGGGTTCCAAATCCCTCTCCAGCTGATACATATTGGTGTCTTGTTGGCATTGCCCTCAGCAGAGCAGACCTATTTTCTCCTTTTCACAACTATCATTTACTCCTATATCACATCTCTATCCATCCTTCACTACCATTAGCACTCTCATTGTCTTTTGCTCTGGACATCCTCACCATCTGTTCCATTTATTCCTACTCCCTCTCTGTCAAAAGCATAATAACCACCATTACCCAAACCCCTTCAGTGGTGAAGAAGAGTCATATTGGTCTCCGTTTCTCTCTCTGCCAGATCTGCTGAGATTCTCTAGGATTTTCTGCTTAGATTTAAGGTTTTTGTCCTTTAGTAATTGCTGGTCAGGACCTTCCAGAAATTATGATCAACCGGCATCACATGATCAGTGGCATCCATATTGTCTATTCAGCACTGTCAATTTTTAAGAAAATTTAAGCAAACAGAAGCAGTTTCAAACGAGACAGTGTAGGATCTCTTTTTTCCTGCCTTCTGCATATAACACCAGGATAAAGAAATTGTGTGTGCATGTACCTCACATTTCACTTGTAGGATAACAGGCTAAGATGCCTAATTAAAAGTTTCTGCTCTGAGTAGGCATTGAGAATTCCCTGCAACCATTATTATGAACTTAGCAATTGTTTTGCTTACTTTGAATTGTAAATACAGTAAAAAAAAAGTGGAGGCCTCAGAACTGGAACATTCTATTTCTATCTTTAAGCTCCTAACAGTTAAAATTGTTGTTAAGTTATCGCCACTGGGTCATTGACTTAACACCTCATCTCATTAGATTTGGAACTTTCTGATTTAATATTGCAGGCTGTTATCTAAGAGTTCATTTTTTGCAGTTCAAACATTTACAAGTTAAATTAATACAACTTTTTTTTAGATTATTGTTACTTCTCACATCTTATTCCGCTTTAGAAATAAAATGCCCTATTAGGAAATGCATGCAGAAAAACTGTCTTTGTGCAACCACCAGAATCAATGTGGTCTTGAAATATGGTCATTATTGTCAAGATCTGGAAAATCCACACTGCAGTGGATGACAGAAAGCGATACAAAGAAAATATAGAAATATTTCTCTAATCCAAATGCAACTTCAGTGGGAAATTTAGCATTAATGGCATTTCAGCTGTTGGTCAGTCAGACTGCAACAAGAGCAACCTCTTTTCGAGAGAATAGTAGATTCAGTCCTCCTAAGCATCATTTCAAAATTGGAGAAAAATAGTTTCAATCTCTAAATGAAACTCTTTGAAACATCTTATCTGTAAATTCACTCATCCCAAGTTGAGTCAAATAGGCCTACAACTCCTATGGCACTTTCATCTCTTTTACTAGGACTTTCTGTAGCTTGAGGCTGTTGTATACACTGCATAATGTTGCTCAGCACTGGACTGGTCAGTGGTGATACCAATGGTTTTGCACTGATGAAGTTTTAAAACCATTACCTTTAGCTCAGTGTTTTTCGAAGTATTTTCCATTGTGGTCCCATTTTGGAGCTTGATAAAAGGTGTGATCTTAGACCTGAGGGAATGGAATGTTGGCAGGTGGTCAGACAGGTAACGACTCATTCTTAAGAATATTAATTTGAAGAAACAGAAAATTTACCAAGAAGTAATGTACTGGAGAATATGATCAATACCCATCACAAAAGCAAAGCCAATGTTTATCTATAAAGCCATATCACAGCATTTAGAAAATTTATGGTAACTATACAGTCCTCAAATAAAAAACAAGGAATTGCAAGTCTTATTTAATGCATTAAGAGAAGCCAAGAAAGAATGACCACAAACCTGTTTATTGGGAAAATACCCCAGCAAATTGGAAAAGATAAAGAAATTAGGAATGGAGTTAAAAGTCAGCTGTCTCCTAACTCCTGAAAAGTCAAATTATACAAAACTGAATGAAAATAACAGTTTCAATATCAATCGCTTCATAGATAAGGTTGACTTTGATTGTTAGCGTAAAACAGACGAAATTCAGTCCATTGCATCTCCCGATTTCTATTTCCCTCAAACAAACACAATAGGCAAAAGGAGCCTTCATTTGCTCTCGTTGCTGGTTGGTCTGTGCTAACCTAACCCTTTTTTTCTGTTCCTTCTAAACGCTCTCCTCCCTGCCGACATTCGTTTTGTGTTCACATCGAGACTTCGAACCAGCTAACCTCATAAATTGAATTTGTTTCCTTCCTTCGTCTTCATGTCCCGAAACCATCGGATTGATGTAAACTAATTTATAATTTTTTTTCATCTTCCCTGTCGTGTTTCCTTAAGTATTCAATCCATTTCTAGAATGTATAACCACATGGCCGCAATAAACTAAGAATAAGAGATTAAGCAACACACACACAAAAGGATCTGGACAGTTAGGGAAGACGGACTTCTCACTTGCACAGAGCATACACATGTGGATTTGTGACACAGAGGTGAACAGGGAAATAGATGCAGACGACAGGACACTACCCAGGCTGGGGATTTGTACGATTTTGTTCATTGAAGTAGGAGCAGTGAGGAAAGTTAGCAGGATCTTAGCAAGTGTAGCCAAAGCACTGCGAACTTTTATTTGGTCATATCAGGAGTACCCAGTGCAATTCTGGTGGCTGAATGAACATAGAACATAGAACAACACAGCGCAGAACAGGCCCTTCGGTCCTCGATGTTGTGCCGCCCTGTGAACTAATCTAAGTCCATCCCCCTACACTATCGCATCATCATCCATATGCTTATCCAAGGACTGTTTAAATGCCTCTAATGTGGCTGAGTTAACTACATTGGCAGGCAGGGCATTCCACGCCCTTACCACTCTCTGAGTAAAGAACCTGCCTCTGACATCTGTCTTAAATCTATCACCCCTCAATTTGCAGCTATGCCCCCTCGTACTAGCCGACGTCATCATCCTAGGAAAAAGACCCTCACTGTCCACCCTATCTAATCCTCTGATCATTTTGTAGGTCTCTATTAAATCCCCTCTTAGCCTTCTTCTCTCCAATGAGAACAGACCCAAGTCCCTCAGTCTTTCCTCATAAGACCTTCGCTCCAGACCAGGCAACATCCTGGTAAATCTCCTCTGCACCTTTTCCAATGCTTCCACATCCTTCCTGTAATGGGGCGACCAGAACTGTACACAATATTCCAAGTGAGGCCGCACTAGCGTTTTGTACAGTTGCGGCATGACATCACGGCTCCGGAACTCAATCCCTCTACCAATGAAATCTAACACACCGTATGCCTTCTTAACAGCACTATCAACCTGGGTGGCAACTTTCAGAGATCTATGGACCTGGACACCAAGATCCCTCTGCACATCCACACTACCAAGAATCTTTCCATTGACCCAGTATTCTGCCTTCCTATTATTCTTCCCAAAGTGCATCACCTCACATTTATCTGCATTGAACTCCATATGCCACCTTTCAGCCCAAGTCTGCAGTTTATCCAAGTCTCCCTGCAACCTGCAACATTCTTCCACACTGTCCACCACTCCACCAACTTTAGTGTCATCTGCAAACTTACTAACCCATCCACCTATGTCTGCGTCCAAGTCGTTTATAAAAATGACAAACAGCAGTGGCCCCAAAACAGATCCTTGCGGCACACCACTAGTAACCGGACTCCAGGCTGAATATTTTCCATCAACCACCACTCTTTGCCTTCTTTCAGAAAGCCAGTTTCTAATCCAAACTGCTAAATCTCCCTCAATCCCATGCCTCCGCATTTTCTCCAATAGCCTACCATGTGGAACCTTATCAAAGGCTTTACTGAAGTCCATGTACACCACGTCAACTGCCCTACCCTCATCCACATGCTTGGTCACCTTCTCAAAAAACTCAATGAGGTTTGTGAGACACGACCTGCCCTTGACAAATCCATGTTGACTATCTCCAATCAAATTGTTGCTTGCTAGATGATTATAAATCCTATCTCTTATAATCCTTTCCAAAACTTTTCCTACAACAGATGTAAGGCTCACTGGTCTATAATTACCTGGGTCATCTCTACTGCCCTTCTTGAACAAGGGCACAACATTTGCAATCCTCCAGTCCTCTGGTACTAAACCTGTAGACAATGACGACTCAAAGATCAAGGCCAAAGGCTCCGCCATCTCCTCCCTAGCTTCCCAGAGAATCCTCGGAAAAATCCCATCCGGCCCAGGGGATTTATCTACCTTCACACCTTCTAGGATTGATAACACCTCCTCCTTACTAACCTCAATCCTTTCAAGTCTAATAGCCCGTATCTCAGTCTTCTCCTCTACAATATTCTCCTTTTCCTGAGTGAAAACAGATGAGAAATATTTGTTTAGCACCTCTCCGATCTCCACAGGGTCCACACACAACTTCCCACTTCTGTCTTTGACTGGCCCTATTCTTACCCAAGTCATCCTTTTATTCCCCACATACCTATAGAAAGCTTTAGGGTTCTCCTTAATTCTACCTGCTAATGACTGCTCATGTCCCCTCCTTGCTCTTCTTAACTCTCTCTTTAAATCCTTCCTAGCTAATCTGTAACTCTCCATCGCCTCACCTGACCCATCTCGTCTCAATGTCACATAAGCCTCCCTCTTCCGCTTAACAAGAGATACAATTTCTTTTGTAAACCAAGGTTCCCTTACCTTATCACTTCCTCCCTGCCTGACAGGGACATACCTATCAAGGACACACAATATCTGCTCCTTAAACCAGCTCCACATTTCGATTGTCCCCATCCCCTGCATTTTGCTACCCCATTCTATCCCTCCTAAGTCTTGCCTAATTGCATTATAATTGCCTTTCCCCCATCTATAACTCATGCCCAGTGGCATGTTCCTATCCCTTTCCATCGCTAAACTAAACGTAACCGAATTATGGTCACTCTCTCCAAAGTGCTCACCTACCACCAAATCAAACACCTGGCCTGGTTCATTACCAAGTACCAGATCCAGTGTGGCCTCCCCTCTTGTCGGCCCTTCGACATACTGTGTCAGGAAACCGTCCTGCACACATTGGACAAAAACCGATCCATCCGACGTACTAGAGTTATAGCATTTCCAGTCAATGTTGGGGAAGTTAAAGTCTCCCATAATGACCACCTTGTTCCTTTTACTCCTGCCCAGAATCGTTTTGCCGATCCTCTCCTCCACATCCCTGGAACTTTGCGGAGGCCTATAAAAAACTCCCAGCAGTGTGACCTCTCCTCTCTTGTTTTTGACCTCAGCCCATACCACCTCAGTAGACGAATCCTCTTCAAAAGTTCTTTCAGCCACCGTTATACTGTCCTTGACTAACAAAGCTACACCTCCCCCTCTTTTACCACCTTCCCTGATCTTTATGAAAGATCTAAACCCTGGAACCTGCAACATCCATTCCTGACCCTGCTCTATCCACGTCTCCAAAATGGCCACAACATCAAAGTCCCAGGTACCTGTCCATGCTGCAAGCTCACCTACCTTATTCCGGATACTCCTGGCGTTGAAGTAGACACACTTCAAACCAGCTTGCTGTCTGCCAGCACACTCCTGTGATGGTGAAATCCTGTCCATGTCCTCCCTTCTCTCATCCAATGGTAAGATGTCTGGGCTGTAAAGGACAACCAAGTTGATGTCGAGCTACGAGGAGATGCCAAAGAGAGCTGGGATTATTCACTCTGAAGGTTGGAAAATTTGGCGGAAGCATCATACAAGTATTCAAGATTGAATCCTGATCATTTGTATTAGCTTGCTGGAGATTGTAGAACTAGGGGAGGCCCATTTTGGAATAAACGTTGAGGAGTTTTGATTTTAATCACACGGTGGGTAAATAAAAATGTGACATCTAGTGCAGGAAAACAAAACAGCACCGGAAAATTGGAGATAACAAGGTGTAGAGCTGGATGAACACAGCAGGCCAAGGAGCAGCAGAGGAGTAGGAAGGCCGCAAGGATCTAGGCCCGAAACGTCAGCCTTCCGGCTCCTCTGATGCTGCTTGGCCTGCTGTGTTCATCCAGCTCTACACCGTGTTATCTCAGATTCTCCAGCATCTGCAGTTCCTACTATCACCGGAAAATTGGAGGTGATTGACCGGCGATGGATGTGGGAATATATATAGCGTTTCTTTTTATCTCGTTCTGTGCTTAACGATGTCTTTAAGAAGGCACTCAACTGTGTTAAAATAAACTGGACACGTTTTTCCTTAAAAGCCCTATTTTTCGAAAACAGACATTTCGTTTTAAGAAAGTGTATTTTAAATGTATGGCAGTAACCACGGTTTTCCCTGTTCTAACAGAACTCGGACAGAACGCACTCGAATCCGGATCTTCCGTACCACAAGCACCCAATTGCTCTGAGACAATCCCCTTTAAACATTTCAACCTCCCCCCACCATCCACCACCCATCACCATTTTTCTCTCTCTCTCTCTCTTAAAGGCGTATGCATTGCTGGAAGAGGACAAGGGAGTTACCTCGAGAAGGCCGTTTGTCTGATATGACACTGTAATGCCTTCAGCACCCATTCGCGACGTTGGCTGATAGGGAGCTTGGAGAGGGTGAGGGTTCTGCTTTGAAGGGTGCACTCGCTCGTCTCTGCTGTCCACCGCATCGCCTCAGTCCTGGCTGGGCGCCGCGGCAGGCAGCAGTGGTAGTCTTTCTTCTCCCCATATCCTGCATCCCAATGCCGGCCGCCTCGAGTAAAAGCGTTCCCCAGCAGCAACAGCGAGCGGGCCGTTCAGCCATGGCCACCGGCGACTATTCCATCAATCTGACGGTGCAGCAAGTCTTGAGCCTGTGGGCACACGGCACCCTGCGGCATTTCACAGGTAAAGAGGGACACAGGGAAGGGACCGGGGGTGGGCCGGGAGTTGTTGGGGAGGATGTGTTGACCCTGGTTGTGGGGTTATTGGAGGTGGAAATGTACTGAAATGTAGAGATTGCAGCTAGTGCTGGAGAGCCGGCTGGGGAAACTGAGGCTGCTTAAACTCTAGGCCGCGAAGCCAAGTGAAGATATGGGGAAAGGTTTCAATGAAATTCACAGCAACAAGAGAAGGGCTGGCCAGAACCCCCCAAATCCCCGGTTCTTTCAAAGCAGGTCGAGAGTTCCTTTACAGCCGGAGTTGCGAGCTGTCCAGTTTACAATATGTAGCAGTTGGTTGTAACAATTGTTTCTTTTTGTGTGACTTGGAACATTGAGGGCCGCAATGGGATCAAACCCGGAGGAAAACGAGCTTTTTGATGCATCGAAGCCAACAGGCTTCGGAGGGAATGTTAGTTGAGGTTGGCTAGGTTAATTCGACATTTTTGGAATGGAGGCAATACATATTCTTTTTCACCTAAGTTCGAGAATAAAATGATGTTCACGCCCTCGCATTAAAAGGGGCGGGCAAAAAATTCTCAACGTTTTAAAATAACTTTATCCGGTGTAAAAATGATTGGTGTTGAGCAATACTGAATAAAGAATTACTTATATTACCACGGGTTAAGGAAATGAGACACTCCGACATGAATTATATATCAAGCTACCAATCTGCCAGTGGGATTGTTCTTTGTCCCTGGCAAGTGATAATATCACATGCAATGCAATACTATTCAGATTGACTGACTACTATAATCAAATGCCAGTCAATAATCATTTGCAGTACGCAGTGTGCTTTAAGATGGGACAGACAAAGGCGTGGAGGTCAGGGGGTGGGGAGAGGAGAAGCGGTGGGCGGTGGGGAGAGGGGTGTTATTGGTTATGAGGTATTTGAGGTAGGGGGTGTGTATACTTTGTTCCAAGACCTGAAGAGTAATTGCTTACAATAACTTTCATTGTAAGTTTACCTTGAACTTTGTTTTAGACTTTCATTTTTGAACATGAAGAGGGGAATGGGGGTTGGTGTGAAAATCAACTTTGTTCCTTTCTTTAAACTGAAAGTAATTTTGATATAGAGCCATAGAGATATATAGCACAAAAACAGACCCTTAGGTCCAACTCATCCATGCCGACCAGATAACCTATGTAAACCTAGTCCTATCAGCATTTCCAAACTGTGATGCATGCTGGTACAGTGTGGAAACTTAAGGAGGTGGTAGACCAATTTTTAATTGGTAACGGGTTGAAGGAAAATGGGGCTGAGGAGCATATCTTCTATGATTGAATGGTGGAGCAGACTTCAATGGGCCAAATGGCCTACTTCTGCCCCTATATATTATGAACTATTTGGCCTATATTCCTCTAAATCCTTCCTATTCATATACCAATCCACATGCCTTTTACGTACATTCCATTCTCTAGTAAAATGGAATCCCCCAGATTGGTTATTTATGGTAAAGAAGTGAGAAATACACCCCTTCATTGTGAATGTGAGACAACTCCTGGAGTATTGTGTGTGGATTTGGTCACCTTACCTAAGAAACTACATACCTACCACAGTGGCAGTGTAACACAACTAATTCCTGGAATGGTGGGATTTTTGCCATGAGAATTAACAATGTTGGCTTGAAGGTATGGGACAGAGGGTAGAGAGCCTGGAATCGTGTGACCAGCAGTGTGCTGCAAGGATTGTTGCTGGACCCACTTCTTTGACATTTATATAAATGATTTGGGTGTGAACATAGGAGGTATGGGTAGTAAGTTTGCAGATTTTTTTTGAATTAGAATTAGAATCCCTACAGTGTGGAAACAGGCCCTTCAGCCCAACAAGTCCACACCGAACCTCAGAGCATCCCACCCAGACAGAGGTGGCATAGTGGATGGTGAAGAATGTCACCTTAGTACAATGGGACCTTGATCTGATTGGCCAAAGAGTGGCACATGGAGTCTAATTTAGATAAATGTGAGGTGTTCCATTTTGGTAAGACAAACCAAGGCAGGACTTATACCCTTAATGGTAGGGACCTGGGGAATGTTGCTGAACAAAGAGACCTTGGGGTGCAGGTTCATAGTTCCATGAAGGTGTCGCAGGTTGACAGGGTAGAGAAGAAGGCATTTGGTACATTTGCCTTTGTTCATCAGTGCCTTGAGTATAGGAGTTGGGATGTTATGTTGTGGCTATACAGGGCATTGATTAGGCCACTTTTGGAATTTTGTGTTCAGTTCTGGTCTCCCTGCTATAGGAAGGATGTTGTGAACCTTGATAGGTTTCAGAAAAGATTTACAAGGATGTCACCAGGATTGGTGGGCTTGAGTTACAGAGAGAGGCTGAATAGGCTGGGGCTATTTTCCCTGGAGAGTCTGAGTCTGACGAGTGACCCTAGTGGTTTATAGAATCATGAGGGCCATGGATAGGGTAAATAGACAAGGTCTTTTCCCTGGAGTGGGGGTGGGGGGGGGAGTCTAAAGTTAGAATGTGTAGGTTTAAGGTGAGAGGGGAAAGATTTAAAAGGGGCAACCTTTTCAAGCAGAGGGTGGTGCATGTATGGAACGAGCTGCCAGAGGAAGTGGTGGAGGTTGGTACAATTTACAGTTTAAAAGACATCTGAATGAGTATATGAATAGGGAGGGTGTAGAGGGCTATGATGCTAGATTAATTTAGGATGTCTGGTTGGCGTGGACAGGTTGGTCTCTTTCTGTGCTGTACAACTCTGATTCAGTGAGTGATTGGCTAGATTGTGCCTATATTTTCTAAAATTCAGAAGAGTGAGAAATGATCTCATTCTGAAGTATTCAAAATTCTTAAATTTGCTCAAGAATAGATGCAGAAAGATTCTGGTTGGGAAAAATAGAACAGGCTGGGATGGGGGAACACTCTTAGAGTAAGAGGCAATTTCAGACTAAAACAAGGAGACGTTTCTTCATTTTGAGGATGGTGAATCTTTGGAATTCTTTTATCCTGGCGGATGTAGGAGTTCAATCATTTAGAATGTTTATGACCAACTTCAATGTCTTTCTAATAGAAAATATATGGGGTAAGTGCAGGAGAATAGTGTTGAGGTAAAATAACAGTCATGATTATAACAAGTGACAGAGCAGACTTTAGGGACTGAATGGCCTACTCCTGCTTCCAAGTCCTGTGTGATCTCTGCACATTTACGTGGTACATGCAAACTGTATTTACTCTTAAAAACAGATGAAAAGTAGAGTACCGATTGTTGTTTTGACCATTTGGGTATTTTAATTACATTGTTAATGGTTAGAATTGATATTCAAGTAAATGTGTAATTAAATATACTTTCACATGTTATGGATGTGTACATTATGATTTGCACTAAGATGTTGTGAATTGACTCTAGTTAGTCAGCAATTGATTATTGGAGAATATGTCAGAGCAATGTATAGCTATCCA
Organism: Ginglymostoma cirratum; assembly: GCA_024137785.1. Lineage (NCBI taxonomy): Eukaryota > Metazoa > Chordata > Chondrichthyes > Orectolobiformes > Ginglymostomatidae > Ginglymostoma > Ginglymostoma cirratum. The sequence continues at coordinate 3,366,938 of JAHRHZ010000030.1, read as the reverse complement.
CGACAAAACAGTCCACTTGATCAGCACCCTATCCTCCTCCATGAATATTTACTGGTTCTGTTACTGACACATAGTGGCAGCAGGGTGCATCATCTACAGGATGCACAGTGATAATTCATTATGGCTCCTTTGTTTGCATCTTTCAAACCCATGACCTTTACCACCAAAGACAAGGACAGTGGATACATGGGGACATTACCACCATTGTCTCCCACTAAACCCTGCACAATCCTGACTTTAAACCCAGAAGCAAAACAAAAATATAAAAAAAGTCCCCATTATCTTACTGTGGATGTACTTACACCCAATGGACTGCAGCGGTTCAAGAAGGTAACTTACCACCACCTTCTCCAGGGCAATTGGGGACTGGTAGTAAATGATAGCCTCTCCAGAAAAGCCCACATTCTGTGAACAATTTTATGATCGTAGGCATGGTATAGGCAGCCATGCCTTCAGCAGCCTCTGCCTAAGGTCTGGAAATCCCTCCTTATGCCCCTGTCTCTCCCTGAAATCTTTTGCCAAGATTTTGGCCACTTCCTGTCCTAATATATAATCCTGTTGTGCATAGGTGTCGAGTTTTGTTTGATAACTTTTTGCTTCTCTTTGAGGATCCATGGGATCCGTTCCATGGGATCCATTTACTAAGTTCGAGATCATGTATTGAGGGATGAAAATTTGTTCCAAAATATGGGAGTAGAAGTGGAAAAAAAAACTTTATCTCAGAAGACAAAACGTATTGCTGCTTTGTAAAATGCTGCAGAATTTGTTCTATCCTCAAATCTTTGTTTGTTTTCTTTGCCAATACCTTGATGAGCATCCTGAATTTGGTCTCTGGGTACGTTCCGCATGATTAAACCAGAGCTATTCGTAGTGAGTTATTTTACTGACACAGGGAATACTGCACCTTCCATAGCATAAATAGAATGCACGTTGGCAAAAACTACAACTGCATAATTTGTGGGGAAGGGGTTGTACTAAATAGCTATTTTAAAATGATGCGAAGATACAGTGGAGTCCTCATTGTTTTAAAGCAGCTTAATCTCACTTGTTATACTGATCTGTACCAGCTTTCCTGTGCAGGATTTTATCTGATAAATTACAGCTTGTTTTGTTTCCACATAATGCCTTGATAGGACCACCACAACGTTGTGCTTTCCCAATGTACAATAAAGCTGCTCACAGCCCTATTGCCGATACCCCATTAGATTTCATCAAAAACAAGTGTGTTTTTGTTGACTTCGATACTTAATACAGCTCCCCTTTTATGAGAACAACCATTTCTTTTTAAAGTACTACTATGCGTAAAAGATTACTTAAACTAAAGATCCATAGTTCAATGACTTCATATGCTTTGAACCCTTTGTTGTCAAGCTTAACAATTTCCCTTAAAAGGGCTGCATCAAAGATAGATATTGTAGACTAATTTTTATTCTTCAGCTTGCATTTATAGTGTTTTTAATGTAGAAAAATGTTCCAAAGTGTTTTACTGAGACATCGTCAAAGAAATGGAGACTGAGCAAAATGAGATATTGAGGGTAACCAGTAGCTTGTGTTCCATTTTAGTTTTGATTGAAATTTATGCCAGGAGCTGAAATGTGACTCTGACTGTTGTGAAAGACCAGATCATAGCTCAACCATTTTTTAAAAAATCTGTTTTATTTTGCTCCTGTTTGCAGTCAGGTAAGGTAACTTGCTTCAAATATATATTACAGGTGTGTGTTTTTTTTTTTCTCCCCCCCCCCCCCCTCCAATCGCCTCCCGAATCTGTTAGAGAGGTAAACTTAGGATTTTTGTTTTACAAACAAGCAGAAGAGAACATTGTAACTTTATTGTGTTCATAAGTTGTTGCATTGATCTTGTGAAAGTTAATAAGTGAATGAAAGGGTGTTTGTGTGAAATATACAAACATTCTTGACTCATGATGTATAGGACCAGTTACTCTATCCATCATGATCAAATCAATTAAATATGGTTGCTTTTGTATCCATTCAGATGGCTCTATATAGAGACCTTGCATATGAACTAAAGCCAATTTGGGAAGAAGTTCCTTTTTTGAGGTAGGAGAAATTAAAAGAATTCAACCTTAATAATGAATATTTAAACATCTGCATTTTTTAGAAATTGTTTATAGAATCAAAGACCACTCTAAAAAGTTATTTGGCTCAATTGAATCCTCTCTGGCTCTTCCAAGGAACAATCCAGTTTGTCCCAGACTTCTGTTCTTTTTCCATATCCTTGCACTTTTTTCTTTGGAAAATATTTAAGTATATTGAAGTGCATTTGATAAATTGGGAAAGTTACAAAGGAAGGTTTTCTGAACTGTCTATCACATTGTGATACATTGAGTTCCAAGTGCAACAGTTTTTTTGGCAGTTCTGAAAGTATTTGCTACTGTAAAGTGCACACTTTAAATAAGCAGAAACTTTGGATTATGCTATATTACCACAATTATATACCAGTTAAGTAAACATTCCTTTTCATTGTCCACCATAAAGGATCATCAGTATTTCAACATATCAGACCTAAAGCTGGCAGATGTAGGGGCAGTGGCAACAATGTTAATTTGACCTCTTATGCTCACTATGAACATTAATTGGCAGTACCTAATCAAGTAACAAAGTAAATTTAATGTTGCATCTAAGACTTGCTGAATTCTGCGCTTAATGGACTATCTAGTTAATAAATATGAAAAACAAGTATGCACAAAGAAAAACCAAAGACAGGCGGTTTGGAGGGTCTTGTGGTGTCGGGTAATGCCCCTGCCACTGGATCAGAACATCTGTTAAACAATAAAATTGACTCTAAATCTGAAATACAAAGGCTAATAAGGAGAGACAGTATGGATTTGTTAAAGGCAGATCATGTCTGACTAGCATGATTGACTTCTTTGATCAAATTAGAGTATCAACAATATATATGAACGTCAAAAGGCATTCAACAAAGTGTTACAGAATATTTGTTGAGCCGAAACGCTAAAATTGGAGCACGTGGAATTGGAGGGAAAGTGTCTGTATGAATATAGGATGGGCTCGGTGGCAGAATACAAGGAGTGGTCAGATCTCTCTTTTTCAGCTTTGGAGATATTTTGCAGTGACATTCTCCCAAGTGTTGGTTTTGGGTCCATTATTCTTTTGAATTTTCATAAGTGACAGATTTTCACATGGGTAGCACTATAAAGCTAATGGATGTAATGAAACTTGCCAAAGTAGCAGCAAATGAAGACGATGGTAAATACAAGATGTGGAGATAATATGGTGAGATGGGTAGTAGCAAGGCAGCTCACATTCACTGGAGTGGTAGGAAGTGATGCACTCTGGGAAGGTTGTTTATGGAAAGACAGCATGTTTATAATTTCGATTTTGAAATGTGTTGAAAAGCTGAGAGATATCTTCATAGTCATATTGTCAAATGTGGTACAAGGAATTTATAGTGATTCCTTTTTACAAAAAGGCATGAGTCAGCTGTAGGAGTTCAGTCGGTACTACTCTTACATCTGATCCACAAGGTTCTAGATTCAAGTCCCACTATGGGACTTGAGCATAAACTCAAGGCTGACGCTTCAATGCAGTAACTGCAGGAATGCTGCACTGGCAGAGGTGTTTTTGACGTGATTTTTAACCTCTTCCCTCTCAGATAAGCTTAAAGATTCAGTAACAGTATATGAAGAAGACTGACTAACATTTATCCCATAGTGAGCGTCCCAAAAAAAATTATCTGGTTGTCATATTACTGTTGGTAGAGCTGTTGTCAACAAATTAAATGTTGTTTTCTGATTTTGCTTTAAAATGGAAATTATTGCCTGAGAAGTGCCTTGAAAAACACCATATAAATGCAAGTCTTTCAATTTTAACTTGGGTTTATGAATAGACCACAAAAGCAAAGGGAGAGACTGAGGTCTAATGGCATTCAAGTGTAAGCATTGTTGACAATTCTGGGCACTGTGCTTCTGGAAAGTTATAAACACCTTAGATAGAATATTGAGGAAATTTGCCAAGATGTTACCAAGGATGAAAGACTTCAGTTCTGAGGACAGGGTAGAAACATTGGAACTGTTCTTCTTGGACCAGAGAAGACAATTGGACAAGTACTTTTGAGAAGCATGACTAATCCTTCAAAGAACCAGCATGGATGTAACTAACAAATTGGTCTCCTTCTGTGCTGCAAGATTTTCCTGATTCTAAAAAGCAGCCTGTAATATGAACCTAGATCAAGGAAAATCCTAAGAAAATGGATTCCAGAAGCTTTCCGCAGGTTGAAAATTCCATGTTACCTATTGAACATGCTGTGCTTAACATAATGTCATTAACCTACTTACATACTGTATCACAGTTCTGGTTTCTGAAAAATCTATCTAACTTGCATTTGAATTGTGGGCAGTTTGTGTTTTGAGAACAGCTTTGCATCTAAAAATATTGTCCTATTTCACAAACAAGAATGTGGCACGAAAATATTGTTAAGCAAGTTTTAAAAATTGTTTTAAAAAATGAACCGTTTACTACCTATTGTTATGAGCTGCTAGAGCTACATTACTTGTAGTATAGACTTTTAATTTTCAGACTCCTATTAGGACCACAAGTCACAACAGTTTATTGCATTAATTATCAGACTTAAATGACTGTGGTGGGAATATTTCATAGCAACATTGTAAATCTTGTATTATTGGTACTGAATTCACTGGGTAGCTTGACATTGAAAACGAGCACTTGTTTTTCACTTTGACGCTTTTGCCAGAATAGTTTGCAATGTCCAACAATATATGGAGAATCAGAAAGCCTCTAACATTTGTTTTCATAAATTTTTGGCTTTATTTTCCATCAACGGCAGCAGAGTTGTTGGTCATTCGTTCTGGCTCATAGTATGTTGTCCACAACTAGTTGATGCACCCTTGTTGCTCTTCTATTGTGTATGCTCAGTCTCCTCATATGTAGGGAGTAGGAAGTGGGAGAGGGCTTGCATGAGTTTGAAATAAAATGCTAGGGGAATTCTTCTTGTTTCTGGTCTCTGCTTCTGTTTATCTAGAAATAGGGACATGTGCCTTTCAGAATGATACAAATATTCATATAAAATATGCTGAGTCTTTTGAGATCTCTGACAACTTTGGAGTTTGTAAATAAAATTGAAATACTGCTTTTACTTGGTCCTTATTTTATTTCTTGTACGAAAAATACTGACAGTAGGTTAGCAAATTTTACTAAAAGTGCAGAAAATTTAGTTTTGAAACAACTGATTTTGCTCAAATTATCCATGTCTGATAATTCCTGTCTGAAATAGAACATTTTCACTTCCAAGGTATCTACATCACTCAATATGAGGAAGTAGTCAACCTAAACAGCTAAAACACAGGCTCACCATAGCATGGGAATTGCTGTTAGTCTATTTAAAGAGTGTGAACTTTAAGGGCCTGGGCTCTTGACTGGTGTTTCATTTTGCTAAAAAAGTCTTTTTTTTTCTAAAGGTAAAACCTAATCATCAGATTTAACTTTTTTGAAGACTCTCAAATTAGCAATGCAGTATAGGCTGTCATTATTAAATCCATTATTAACTTAAATGTCCTGGCTACAATTTGCCAAATGCCATCAAAGGTAGATATATTGTTGTTTGTGGAATCTCGTTGAATACAGGATAACCCCACTATTTGCTTATCTTAGGGCTACTGTATTTCATAATTCATTTGCATGCATAGTGCATTGAGTTTTTGTGTGACATATAATAAGTAGTTGCAATTCTCTCTCACTTTGGATGCATCATAATTAGCGTTTTGCTCTGCTTGTTCTCAGTTACCTTTTTTTAAATTTAGGGCATTCAGTCTGACAAGCCTGCTGCCATTCCCTCACCATTCCTTCCTTTAGGTTTCTGCAGAATTTCACCACAGATCTGGAACATCCTGTTCAAACTTTGTTTATGTAGTGAAATATAAGCCCAGGTATACGGAACTTGCCTTCAGGGCTTCTCTCTTTAATTCCCACTTTTTTTTCTAGTAAATCTGAGCAGCATGCCTTTCAAAAGTGAATGTATCTTACACCTGAATGGTGCAAAACTGAACATGGTGCTCTTGGGCCTTATACTTCACACATAGGAAACATCACTTCATCTCCTCGTTCATACCAAGATGAATGGAATGGAAAAAAACCGTGACGTTTTTTCCCTTTTTATAACTATGGGATATCCAAATATTTAAGTCAATGAAATTCTTGTGTGTTTTCTACAGACGCTAGTGCACAACTTACATTTATATTGTGCCTTTAATGTTGAAAAACAAAGTGTACTTCACAGGAACATTGTCAAACAAAATTTGCCACTGAGACAGAAGCAGGTGATCAATAACTTGAATAAAGGTATAATGGTTAAATAGTATCTCTTAGAAAAGGGAAGTGAAGTTGTTTATTTAAGAAAAACTTTTTTATTTTACCATTTTCAAAGTTTCAGTAAACATGGTGTATCTTTGATATTTTCACCAGCTTTCCACCTCCAAGGATTAAACATTGATCATGTTTATCATTTTCTGTACGTGCTTGGTTTAACTCCATGCAAATCTCTTGGGGTTTTAACTTCCTTCTTTGTTATAATATTGAAAGAGTAACGTGGTCTTCTGACTTGTGTTTTGCTTTGCCTGCCTGGGCATTCTTGTGAATTAGTCAGCCGTTGTTCTTGGTATTTTAGGCCTTCAGTAGTGGATTCAATCACTCGACAAATTCTACTGGGGAGAGTATGGTCCTTTCTGGACTTCTTGACTCATAGGAATGTGTGAAATAGGAGCAAATCATCCTATTTAGTTTCCGAAACCTGCTCTACTGTTCAGTATGATCATGACTACTGTGTTTGCCTTTTAATTTCCATAGTATCCATTCTAAACTCCTCCTTCCCCCACCATCACCAAAAAGAAAGAGACCTTTAGATTCCCTTGTCTAATGAGAACCTATATACAAAATGCTGGAGAAACTCATCAGGATTGGAAGCATCTGTGGAGAGAGGAGCAGAGTTAATGTTTTGATTTTGGTTCTGTTTCTGTCTCCATAGATTCTCCCAGACCCGCTGAGTTTGTCCAGTGTTTTTTCTTTCAGATTTCCTGTATCCTTAGTATTTTGCCTTCCTTTGAAAATCTATCAAACTCTGCTTTTGAAATAATATTACATTTAATCCACTTCCAATTCCTGCTGAGACACTTCCAAAGTTGCACAAACCTCAAAATTTCTCCTCGTCTGTCCTTAACGGAATACCCCAAATTTTAAAACGCTAACGAGAGGAAACATCCTTTCCAGGTTCACCTTGTCAAGACCATTCAGGATCTTTTATGAACTTGATTTAAAGTTCTCCCTTACTCTTAAACTCGCATGAAAACAAGCCTAGTATGTCTAGCCTTTCCTTAAGATAATCTGCTCTTTACAGCTATTAGTGTAGTAAACCTCATCTGCCTTAAACAAGGAGACCAAAATTGCGCACAGCATTCTGCACTCATTTGAATCAGGAAGTAGTCATGTAGTTCATTTCTACTTCTAGGAATGTAGCACATTTCCTGTTTAGTATTTTCATGGTTGAACTCCCCATTTCAGGGTGTTGCTTCTGACATTTTAATAGGCATGTTTTGCTGTGCTGTTTTGTTTTTTTTCAGTTGAGGCAAACCTCATGTTATGGACCACTTAAATTCATACAGCCAAAGAGCTCTCCCAGCAATTCCTATTTCCCCTAACCCTGACCCTAGCCCTTAACTTTCTAGGTATTGTTACCAATAAAGCAACCATGCTTTCATGTTTAGTTGCAAGTTAGCACTTCTGTTGTCCTAGATTTTATTTGTTCTCAGGGTGCATGTGGAATTTCAATCTATCTGGACATTTCAGGATCATTACATGTCTGAATTACTCTTTCGCTTACTCTTCTAAGCTCTAACAGATAGTGCCCAAGGACTGGAGGACAGCCAGTGTGGTTCTGTTATTCAAGAAGGGACCAAAGGATAAACCAAGAAACTGTAGGTCAATCAGTTCAATTTCTGATTGGGGAAAATGATTGGAAGCAATTTTGAAGAACAGAATTAATTTACACTTGAAGAGGTGGTGATTAATCCAAGAACAGTGAGCGTAGTTTTGTCAAAGGGAAGTTGTATCCAAATGAACTTTTTGAAGAAGTGACCAGCTGTGTAGATTATGTCAAAAGCATTGCCCTTAAAACCTTGCTAAAATGCAAGTAGACTGATAAGGTCCTGGAGGGGAGCCTGGTAGTGAAGGTAAGAGCCAACGGGTTCCAGGGAAATTTGACAAATTGGAAAAGAACTGGCTGAGTGACAGGAAGCAGAAAGTGATGGTTGAGGGGTGTCCTTGTGACTGGAAGCCTGTGTCCAATGGGGCTCTGCAGGGATTATTAACATTGGTTGTTGTTTGTGGCATATGTAAATGATTTCGACTTGAACGTAGGAGGTTTTGATTAGTAGGTGGTAAGTAATGAGGATAGCCTTAGATTACAGGAGGATATAGGTGAGCTGATCAGTGGCAAATAATCAGCAAATCAAGATGGTGACGCCAGCGACATAGGCAGTGTTCAGGCTGCTGGGCCTATCCGCTCTAGACGGCTGCTTCCTCGCTTCTTTCCTTACCTTTTCTTTTTTTAGGTAGCCTTTCTTTCTCTTTTTACTTTTTTTCTTGTCACCGGTGGCAGAGAGGGTGACCATTGCAGAGGAGAGTGGCTGAAGCTGGAATCTTGTGGAGTCATTGGAGCCAGAGACTGCTGGTTGTGGTAGGCTGGGAGTGGGTCCTCCAGGCATTGGCAAGAGTCAGTGGATCCAAGGATTCCTAATTGTGTAGGCCTGGAACAGGGACTCCAGGCGTCGTGGCTGCAGCAGCAGGGGAGCCAAGTATTGCTGGTTGCGGAGTTCCTGGAGAGGGGGCTCCTGGTTATTGGTGAGAAGGCGGCAGCAGAGTTGGAGTCTCCTGGTTGCAGGGAGGGTGTGGCTCCAGCTGAGAGATGGGCCCAGTGATGAAGAGATGGCACCTGAACAGTGGTGGCGTAGGTCAGCGGCTCAGGACTCATGGTGGAGGCTCTGGAATGAAGATTAGAATTTTATTAGAATTAGAATCCCTACAGTGTGGAAACGGGCCCTTCGGCCCAACAAGACCACACCGACCCTTGGAGCATCCCACCCAGACCCATCCCCCTATAACCCACACAGCCCTGAACACTATGGGCAATTTAGCATGGCCAATCCACCTAGCCTGCACATCTTTGGACTGTGGGAGGAAACCCACGCAGGCACGGGGAGAATGTGCAAACTCCACACAGACAGTCACCTGAGGTTGGAATCGAACCCGGGTCCCTGGCACTGAGAGGCTGCAGTGCTAACCACTGAGCCACCGTGCTGCCCTAAGATGGACTCTCATCTTTGTATTTTTATTCTTAAAATATTCAGATGGTGAAGCTTTTCGCTGTGTTTTACTGTGTTGTTCATTTGTAGAATACAAGTGACGATAAATTATCGTTATCAAATAGTATTCAATCTGAGATGATGCACATAGGCAGGACAAACAAGGCAAAGCAATACATGATGAACAGTAAGAGTATGGGAAGCACTGAGGATTGAAGAGACTTTGGAATGCATGCACACCTGTCCCTTAAGCTAGTGGGACAGGTAGATAAAGTGGTTAAAAAGGCACATGTGATGCTTGCTTTTATTAGTTGAGGCATAGAGTTTAAGACTAGGAATGTTATGCTGGAACTGGTTAAAGTTTTGGTTAGGATACAGCTATTGTATGTAGCTCTGGAATCTAAATAATAGGAGGCATATGATTGTAACAGATAGTAGGAACTGCCGATGCTGGAAAATCTGATATAACGAGGTGTAGAGCTGGATGAACACAGCAGGCCAAGCGGCATCCGAGTAGCAGGAAAGCTGACGTTTCGGGTCTAGACCCTTCCTCAAATGAGGAAGGGTCTAGACCCGCACAGTCAGCTTCCCTGCTCGCCTGCTGTGTTCGTCCAGCTCTACACCTTGTTATATCAGGCATATGATTGCACTGCACAAGGTGTAGAGGAGGTTTACCAGCATGTTGCCTGGACTGGTGTTTTAGTTATGAAGAGAGGTTAGATAGACTGGGGTTGTTTTTCTTGGTGCAGGGGAGACTGAAAGGGTACATGACTGAGATGTTTAAAATTTGAGGTGTATAGAAAGAAAGGAACCTTGCAGCTTGGTAGAGAAATCAATGACTGGGATATAGATTTAATGTGAAGTGCAGGAGGTTAGTGGAGATGCAAAAGAACTTTTTTGTTTCATGTGGTTAGTGGGGAATCTGGAACTCACTGCTCTAGCTCAAACTCTGAGCCGAAACCACCTGAGCTGCAGGCGGGTTTGTCCTGGATCACATTTGCAACCAGGAACTGTCACATTTCGTCGTTGTAACACATTACCTGCTCTGCCATCCTTAATGTGTTTTAATTAACAACATAACTAATTTAATCAATTATTTCTTTCCTCTGTGTATTTTCTTGAACTTCGCACCAGTTCCTATACTATTTTAAATGTTAGGAACTGCATGGTCCTTGACCACCTACCAGATATTCCGAATAGCTAACTAGCTTCTCTGCCTTGGAGTATGAGTTAATTCCTAATCAATGACATCATTTAAGAAGAGCAGTGAGCACTTCCTTATCCTTGACTCGCAGACTCCCCTAACTTCAAAAATCACACTTTGTGCTAAATTTCCTCAAGATACCCCTATTTATATACTTTTGAACAAGAGTTAACTCAACCCAGCTACCGAATAAACAGTTTGTTGGTTGATTTCTTTAACTAACTTCAGCTGCTAAGTACCTTAAGAGATCTTGTATAATGCTAATAAACTGGAAGAAATCTTAGAATTTAAAAAGAGAATTAGTTTAGTGCTAATTGTGAAACATAAACAAAATTGGATTTTTTTAAGAGATGAAGTATTCCTTTATTCACCAAATTCCCAGCACTGTTCAAAATCTCCTTCAGTGTGAAATACCGCTTCTTTGTCCAGGAGACCCAATTCTGCACAGCAGACCTTTTTAAATATATTTCTAACTTTCTTCCTCTGTATTTTTTGTTTTTTCCTCTTTTGGGCTCGCTCTTGTTTTTGATCTTTTCATTGAAAACTGCTGATGTGACATCTACTCTCAATTTCTATATCCTTCACTTGCTGTAACATATATCTATGAACTTTCTATACTTGCTGTGTGGGAAACCAACACTCTTGACACTTTCTCTTTCCTCCCATGGGCTGTTACCCTACTGATGAACATGCCTCTAGGGATCTTCCCTCCAGTCCCTCCATCGTCATGGTCCCCAACTCTGACAGCCCACTTCTACATTTCCTTCCCAAAAGTCACAACATGCCTACCTGGTAAAAATGTTATTTCAGCTTATTCCTGCCTCACTGAACCGTCTTTTTCCTCCTAACTTGACTTTCTTTCCCCTCTTTTTATTGGCTCTCTTCCTGCCAACATTTGTATCTTTTTTTTGGTGCCTTCACTTTACTTTCTAATTTTCTGGCCCTTTTTTCACCATGGACATCCAATCTCCAGACATCTCGACTCCACAGCAGGGTGGCCTTATGGCTCGGTATTACTTCATTGAATGAAAATCCAACAAGTATTGCATCCGCTGCCACTTTTTTTAACTTTATACGATTGATCTTGCATTAAACAATTTCTTAACTTGTCCAAATAAGAGCTGTTGTTTGTAGGCATTCATGTGGAATGTGTGGAACACTTGTGCCAATTTAATTAAGTTTTGTTTTTCTCCCTGGAGTTCCCTTTCTGGTCCATTTTGACTGTACAAGTACCCTTTTCCTGCTTTTGTCCTGAACTGGAAAAATTTGTCAACTTCTGGTTGCCATTTTTCTCTCCTGCTGATCTCTCTGCCCTCAGCTGACTGCAGTTTACCAGTGAAGCTCAGAACAGCTCAAAGGGAAGAGTTTCATCTTCGACTAGGTACTTTATAGCCTTCAAGACTGACGTTTGAGTTAATCAATTACAGACCATAATCCTCTGGTCTCACTTTGTTTACTTTGCTTTTTTTTGGTCTTGCTCGTGTTTTACTTTTTGGATGGTTACTGTTCATCATCATTCCATTGGTGCCTCCTCCAGACATTTCCTATTCTTATCTTCCCGATCACTGATGTTCCCTTTTTTTATTCTCTTTAAATTTCCCTCCTCTCATTTCACTTGGCGAAAGCAATTTATATTTGAAGTTCTTCCCACTTCCAATGACTTGAATTGTTAATTTCATTTCTCTCTCCCAGGGCATTCTGCTTGAATATTTTTCTAGTATTTCTCTTTTTTTTTAAATTTGGGTTCCAGTGATGACTGTACTCTACCTTTTTTCATGCATGAATGGCAGAAACAGATCAAATGGCATTTGTTCTGCTCTATCTGATTAACAGTTCTGTGTGGTTGTTTACTTTTGCTGTCTGCATGATGTGATGCATTTTATGATGGTGAATTTTTGGTAATTTTCTAATCCTGTTTTATTAATCTGCCTTTTATTCAGGCAATGAAACTTTTTCTCCCACCCTAACTTGTTTAAACCAGTTGGTATTGTGGCATTAGTCCGGTTTGGGTGTGTCCATCAGTTATGTATGTGCTTTATTTTTATCCCCAAGAATTGTAGCTGACTTGCACCAATTAGCCAGGGCTTTAACTTAATTTTTGTATTCCTTTTGACACTTTTTTTCGCTCATTTTGTAGCAGTAAAAACATGCTCACTCATTTGTGTGATTGTCATTCAAATATTACTTGGGGGTATGATACAGTATCTTGTGGCTCTGGCAGTTTATATATAAAGATCACAACTTTTGAGTTTGTGCTGCTTGATCACTTTCTGAGGTCTCTAATATCTACCTATATGACCTTGCTCATTTCCTACCTGTGATCTAATATTGACCATGACCTCTGGCTGTCACCCTCCCCTTCATGTTCTCTGCAGCCTTTTATTAACATCCTTGACCTTGACACTAAAAAGTAGCATAGCATCTTACAATTTATGCCTGTGGTTGCAGAGATGATGACTTCTGAATCTCTGCTGCTTTCCCATTTTCCATCCCATCGCTACAGCTGAGCTTCCCGTGCTGTCATGGCCTTGCTTTTCTCTGCAATGCCTTCATTAACATTCAGAAATAAAGAAAGTGAATTTAGTAAGGGATTTAAGCTAAGATTTTGGCTCGAGTCTAAAGTAGTGCTCTAGTTATCTCTGTAAAAGTGGTAGTGGACCAGTTTGTCACAGAGCTCTTGGTTGGGGGGTGGGGGTGCGTGCAGCAGAGGCCTTGTGTATATTGAAGGTTTAGATATAATCTTGATTAGGGGAATTGAGGTTTCTGTGGAAAGGACGGCAAAGTGGACATGAGCAATTTTGGATTAGCCATGATCCTAAGGAATGGCACAGCAGGCTCATGGGGCCAAGAGCTACTCCTGTTCCTAGTTCGTATGGAGTTGGCGAGTGTTTTGATAATTATAACAATTGCAATATTTTTGAGTTAGTCCAGTTGAGACTTGAGAAGTCAAATCCTTGGAATTACGCAGACTTGCTGCTCAGCAGAACACCTTTTGCTGTCTGTAGGAATGATCCTGACCTCCCAGTTGCTTGCTATTTCGCTAAAGCACCTCACTGTCATGCAGCAGGCCTAGTACAGAAATGGTAGCAATGTTTCAACGAAGCACAATGCAAGCTTGAGGAGCAACACCGTATATTCTAATTAGGCACTTTATGACTTGAGGTCTCCATATTGAATTGCTTAACTTCAGAAACTGACCATTTTATGTACATCCTCCATTTTATTTGCACTCCCCCCACCCCCATCCTAGACAAGGCAATTTCTTGTTTGTTTTGTCTTGTCTTGTCTTAGTAGAAAGAACCTATTGTCTCGTTGTCACATCTTTAAATTTACATCTATTCTGCTCTCTCTTTATCTTTCACCATTATTAAAAAGCCCTTTGTCTTTTGCACAAGGCCTATACACTATCTGCCCTTTGCTTTCCTCTGCCTCTGTCAAAAGTGCATTTTTATTTAAAAAAAACATTTTCCAACAACTTTCAGTTCTGAGGTAGTCATACCAGCCTTGGAACATTAACCCTGTTTCTCTCTCCACAGATGCTGTCAGATCTAACTGAGTTTCTCCAGTATTGTGTGTATTTGATTTCTAGCATTTGCAGTATTTTGCTGTTATTCTCTTTCAAATTAAGACTGAATTTAAAAGATAGTTTGATCACCCTGGGACTCGAACACCACATGTTCCTCTTCCCTGGTTCATGGGTAGGGAGAATTTCCATATGGGATAAAGGCCTTGGAGTAAATTAATGCTTAAGTGAACAACTGAATGTGTTCAACAGAAAATTCATTCTAGTATTGTTTTTAAAAAAAATCAAACTCAATGAGGAAAAATCCATCTGTGTTCAACTTACTTAACGAGATTAAAAATGGTAATAGACGAAGGGTCTTACAATGTTGCCAAGAACGACAGCCTGAGGATTGGGAGAATTTTCAAAACCAGTGTTTGAGCTACCAAGAAATCATTGAGGGAAAAGGTAGGGTGAATCCTCAAATCAGGGATATAAAGACTTATTGTAAGAGTTTTTACAAGAGCATAACAAGGAATATGTAAGTATTTACCTCTAAAAGAGACTGAGATAATTTCTCCTATCACAGCAAATGTGCAAATGGCAGATGTTGAACAAGTACTTCTGTCTGCCTTCACCATAGAAAGCACAGTTGCATATAAGAAATAAAGGGCAACCTAGGGGACTAAAAAGACTGGGGAAACTAAGGTAATTTAGTCGCAGCAGAAAAAAAAAGTACTGGCAAAACTCAAGGGACTACAATCTGACAAATTCCCAGCCAAAGATTCTAAAAGAGGAGGGCCAATGTTCTAAAAATTTCTTAGATTCTGTCACACTCTCTGTAGAGAGGAAGAGGGAATATGGGGAGTCATGGGGTGGTTAACCTGACAACGATTGTCCAGAAATTGTAGGATTCTGTTATTAAGGAAGATTTAGAATGACTTTAAGTGTTTTGTTATAATCAGACAAAGCATACCTTTTTGAAGATATGATTAGTAGGATAGGTAAAAGTGGGACTAGTAGATGTAGTGTATTTGAATTCTGTGCAGCCACGCACAAAAGGTTAATAAACAAGATAAGCAGTCATAGAGTTGAAGTTAATATATTACTAGGGATAGAAGATTGTGTTCAATGGATGAGAAACACAAAGTGATTTTTAAATTGGCTTTTCTGGTTGGTAGATTGCAACAAAATCAGGGTACGGACTTTGGCTTTTTATGACTATTTAATAACTTGGATGAAAAGACAGTAAGGTATGTAGATTTTGTAGGCAATATGAAGCTAAATGGGAATGCAAACTAGAAGGAGGACATGACCTATAGATTAATACGGAGAGCTGAAATGATTGGGCAATTTGGAAAATGTGTAGAAGTGAGGCTATTCACTTTCTGGATAGAATAAAACAGAATATTTTAAAAGCATGACACTTAGATATGTTGGTGTTTAGAGACACTTGGATGTACTCCAAAAAATATAAGGTTAACACGTGGGTGGAGTAAGCAATTAGCGGGGGAAAATGACATGTTGGCCTTTTATTGCAGAGGATTTGGATCACAGACTTCTTTATTCCTTCCTACAATTGTACATTTTTGAAGACGCCACACATGGGATACTTTCTGGAAGTTATGTCTCCTATTTAGGAAAGGAAACATTTGCATTGGAGGCGGGTCATAAAGATTCATGAGATTGCATTCATCCTGGGGGATCATTATCCAAAACAGGTGGAGTGAGCCAGAATGAATGTATTTTTCTGGGGTTTAGAAGAATGTGAGGTGGTATCATTTAAACGTTCCAGATTCTGAAGGGGTTTGACCGTTTAGACACAGTGGTCGGTTCTCCTGTCCGGGGAATCTAGAACAGGAAGAACTCAATCTTGGGATAGGGAAGAATTGTTTAGTTCAGAGTTGAAGAGAAATTCTTCACTCTAAAGGGTTGTGAATCTTTGGAATTCTCTACCACACAGGCTCGTGGATGCTCCACTATTTGAATATTATTAAAGTTGAGAGATTTTTAGCTTCGCAGGGAAGTGGAGTTAAGGCTGATAAACTGATGCAGGAGCAGGCTAGATTAGGTCTATTCT
Organism: Ginglymostoma cirratum; assembly: GCA_024137785.1. NCBI lineage: Eukaryota > Metazoa > Chordata > Chondrichthyes > Orectolobiformes > Ginglymostomatidae > Ginglymostoma > Ginglymostoma cirratum. The sequence goes on along the minus strand of JAHRHZ010000030.1, from coordinate 3,350,803 downwards.
TGTTTCTAATGTCTTGATCACTTCCCCCTAGCATTCAAAGGCATTATCTTTGCTGATTCCCTCTACCATCAACATCCTGGGAATCAGCACTGACCAGAAATGTAACTTCAACTGTATAAATCATAGAATCATACAGTTGAGAAGAGGCCCTTTGGTCCATCAAGTCTGTACCCTGAAAAAGATACCATTATCTACACTATTCCACTTTCTTGCACTAGGTCCATAGCCTTGAATGTTATGACATATCAAGTGCTTAGCCAAGTACCTTTTTTTTTTCAAAAAGGTTGTGAGGTTTCCTGCCTTAATCCAGTCAATGCATTCCAGACAAACCCCAACTTCTGGGTGGGGGAAAAAAAAATCCTCGCTCAACCTCCTGCCTTTCACTTATAAAATTATGCTCGTTATTGATCCTTCGACCAAAGAGAGCAGCAGCTTTCTATTTACCTTGCCCAGCCCCTCTTAATCTTTTGTACAGCTCAATCAGGTCTCCCCTCAACTTCCCCTGCTCCAAAGAAAACAATCCAAGCTTATCTATTCTCTGCTCATACCTAAAATCCTCCATTCTGGCCTTCGTCCTGGTGAGTCTCCTTTGCATCCCCTCCAGTGCAATCACATTCCTTCTATAGTGTGGTGACAAGAACTGCACCCTGTATTCCGACTGTACCCTAAAGGTTTTGTGTACTGTTCCAACACAACTTTCCTGCTCTTCTAACCTGTGCTATGACTGAAGGCAAGCATCTTGCAAGCTGCCTTAATTACTCTGTTAATCAGTCCTGTCACCTTCAGGGATCCATGGATAAGCACCTTAAGATCCCTCTGAGCTTCCTAGAGTCTTTATATTCATTGAGTACTTTATTGTTTTCCTCTGTCTGCTGAAGTGCATCACCTTACATTTATCAGGTTCACCTCCCTCTGCCACTGATTTGCCCATCAGATCAATCTGTTTATGTCCTCCTGTAACCTAACATCTTGCTTTTCACTGTCAGTCACCTGGCCAGTCTTAGTAATCCAGAGACTTTATCATCCCCCTGATATTCTCATCTACATTTGTGAATTTCACAAATGATAAGGGACCAGCAGTGGTACCTGTTGTTCGCCACTGCACATCAGCCTCCGCATTCTTTCTCCATCTTCTACCACCATCCTCCCTCTCCTGCCATTAAGCAGATTTTGGATCCGCCTTGTCAAATTTCCCTGGATCCGTTGAGCTTCTACCTTTTTATTGGTTTTGTGCATGGGACCTTTTTGTCAAAGGCCTTGCTGAAATCCATACAAATTACATCAACTCCCCTACCCTCATCCAAACGCTTGGTCACCACCTCAAAAAATTCGACTAGATTTGTTAGATGTGACCTGTCACTGACAAAGCTATGTTGACCATCTCTGATCAAACCTTGCCTGTCTAAATGGTGATTTAAGTTCCTCCCTCACTCTTTTCTCCGATGATAGTTACACTGGTGTGCAATTCCCTGGTCAATATTTACTACAATAGTTAAATAAAACTAGGAATTCTGCATGAACGTCTCTGTTCCAGACTCTCCCAAAGTGTGTCCACCATCTACAAGGTGCAAGTGCAAAAATATGATGGAATGTTCTTCATTTGCTTGGATGAGTGCAGCTCTGAGAGCACTCCAGATGCTTGACACCATCAAGCAAGTCGCTTGATAGATGCTCCATCTGCCACCTTTGACATTTCACTTCCTTCATCATAGACACACCTTGGCTGCACTTTGCAGTACAACTTGCAGGAGATACAAAAATCTACCATACCTTCTACTGCACCGTCCAAACCTACAATATCCACCATCAATCAGATTGAGTAGTAGATGCATGGGAACACTGCGTGAAAGTTTCTTGCTATGTTGCATAGTATCATGATGTGGGTTTAGCTGATGGTTTTTCACTGTTGCTGGGTCAAACAGTACCTCCCTAACAGTACTGTGAGCATATCTACACCACACAGAGCAGCATTTCAAGAAGGTGACTTCCCTTTAACTTCTTGCAGGCAAGTTGAGATAGGCAATAAATGCCCATCTTGCCAACAGCATTCACTTGCATGAATAAATTATTTTTAGAAAAGTGGAACTTTAGTTTCCACAATGAGATCTACTAAGGGCTCTAGGAGGAGTAAGAAATGCAGCTCCAGACAATGAAATAGGCATTCTCTTCCCCAGCACTCCCTATGTTAGAATGGTTTCCAGTTCTTGTGTCCACATCAACCAGGTTTTAACCCCAAGCTAGGGTCTGATCCCTTAGGTCTGTGATAACATCCAGCTCTTGTCCAAATTCCTGCCCCTTCTGACAACCTTTGGATTCTATTCCCAGTAATTGGAGAATCTTCATGCATCTCTCCTGCTTGGAGTTCTCTGTACAAATATTAAGTTGATTTCTTAGGCGACAAAATGTGTTTCTTAATTTTTATTGTGTGATAGGTGTAAAACAGATCTGCTGAAAATAAGTAAGTAAAAAGGAAATATTGGAAACATTCAGCAGGAGAGAGAAACAGAATGAAGTTCTCAGGTTGATGTAAATATTCTTATATTTACAAAAAAAGTTTCAAGAGATTTGCTTCCTTCAAGGAAATGAGCATGAATAACAGCACTGTGTGACCTTAAACCACAAATAAATGAATATTTTGGAGTTGGCAAATAACTAACACAGCCATATAATTAACAACTTTGGTCTGCCTCTGTCCACCCCCACCGTTAGCCCCAAAGCCTGAGATCTGCTCCTCATGATCAGTGTTGGCTGTATCCGAGATCAGCATGATCATATTAAATTGCAGCGCAAGCTTGAAAGGCTAAATTGCCTACTCCTGCTCTGAGTTTTTATGTTCTTGCCTTTCCTCTGGTTATAACTATGGCTTTTTCCCAAATTGCTTCAAAAATAATGGTGATTGGAAAATTAGTTAAGGTCAAACTAGTAATATTTTCTTTAACCATGTAATGGGCAAACAGTTTGCAATGATACCTGAACTTTCCTTTGTTCACATCAGGAATTGAAAATGCATGTCTTTGTTATCTAGCAGTAATGGGCAAGACTGTTTGTTTTTTTTTCATGTAGACCTGGTGGTCATATAATTCATAGAATCCCTCTAATGTGGAAATGGGCCATTCGGCCCAACAAGTCCACACTGCCCCTCTGCAGAGCATCCCATCCAGACTCATTCCCCTCCCCCTGATTTCCCATGTCTAACCCACCTAACCTAAACATCCCTGGGCACTATGGGCAATTTAGCATGGCCAGTCCACTTGCCCTGCACATTTTTGGACTGTGGGAGGAAACCGGAGCACCTGGAGGAAACCCATGCAGACACTGGGAGAATGTACAAACTCCACATAGACAGTTGGCCGAGGGTGGAATTGAACTTGGGTCCCTGGAGCTGTGAGGCAGCAGTGATAACCACTGAGCCACTGTGCTGCCCCTAAATAATACCACTAGACCATTGTCACTCTACCATTTCGCATGGTGGTCTTTGAGACACCATTCAACCTCATCTGTGGGCTAATGCACTATGGTGTGTTATACTGTGTAACAATCCTGTCCTCGTAAATATTTGTTTAATATTGGAATGTAGTAGAAAATCTTCTGATGCATGATTTTTAAAATTGCAGTCTAGTTATTGTTACATTTCAGTGTTATGCAAAATCGAAATGATCACTTTTTTATTTTACATTCATCGATGAATAACCTATCTATCGTGAAATTTGCTGACAGTTCATTTTGAGCTTGATCTCTAAAATTAGCAAATAGAGATAATTGCTGCAGACAGTAAGAACATCCAATAGGTATTGTAGAAACAAAACTTTACGGTGGGCAGATTGTGTGTAGGAGAAATCTTAACCCTATTGCAGCCAATTCCTGGGAGCTTACTTTACTCCTTTTTTCAAGGAGTTTTGCTATATTTACCAAATAAGTTGTAGAACCTTAATAAGCTTATGTGCCTTGTCTTTTCATGAATGTCAGCAATATAAAGTTTGATTTGTTTTATCCATCCTAATTATTGCTTTCTTTTCCCCCACAGAAATGTGGTACTGGGTTTTCCTCTGGGCTCTCTTCTCCTCTCTCTTTCTGCATGGTGCAGTGGGACTGCTAATGTTTGTGATGCTCCAAAGGCACAAGCAAGGGAGAGTAATATCAGTGATAGCCATTGTTGTGGGATTCCTGGCATCCGTAACTGGAGGAATGATCACCAGTAAGTACTTGTGCCATCTTGTGAGGTTGGCATATGGTGGGTACAGTTAAATTCTGTGCCTTTGCTTTAATTTCCGGCAAAAAAAATCTAAAAATTGCATTTTGTTGTGCTTTATTTTCTTTTACTTTTTTTTTTAGAAAGGAAACTGAATGAGAGCCCCATCTTTTCTAAATATGGTGCTGTGATTGGTGTTTGCACAGTGCAAAATGCAGTATTCTGTTCACAGAACAGGGACACAAAGCTTTCTGAAAGTATTGAGTCTTCTTACAATCTAAATCTTTTCAAGAATAAGTGTTGTCATTTCAGGAATTATTAATCACTTTTTTTTTTCCTGTTATTGAACAGGAAATTATGGCTGTGGGAACAGAATAAGAGATGTGTATCATGAGACTAATTATAACATGAATTTATAAGATCATGAAATGTTTGCCATTATAACTGGTGATTTGCAGCAGTTGGCAAAGTGACGGCAATTGCTGAACCTGAAGAAAGCCTGCTGGTTGACCTCGTGATCTTTGAGGCATAATGAAAAGCACTAATTAAATCACTACTGTGAAAATTTTACTGTGGGAAATAAAAGAAATAAGGTAGAAGCTGAAATATAATACATGAAATGTACTAGGTTTTTTTTTAGTTAAATCTTTCAAAATTAATCCGTTTAAGAACACAGCAACGTACCAATTTTTGGGGGGCTGCTAGACTGGTTTTTCAGGGGTAATTTTTCCTTGTTGCTATCAAGACCCAGTTATAGCTCTTTGAACAAAGCTCAGTTTGCCATCAGCCCAATGAGAACTATAAAAGTGGGGAAAAAACCCAGATCTTCAGCATCCACAGTACTTTGAAAAAAACATGGAGCTGGTGAACCTCAGCTGGTCCGATAACATCCTGTGAAGAGAAAAACAGAGCTCATGTTTCGAGTCCAATGTAACAAATAAGTTTTTTTTTTTCCCTTGGTGAAGGGGAATCTTTCTTTTGAGTAACTTGTTGAGTTTATTTGTTCAATTCAAATGCTGTTAATGCAAGAATGCCACATTAAGACAAGTGGTTTTTTTTTTAGTTTTGTCCCTATTTATGTCTACCATGGAACCTTGGCAGGCACTTTAGTTTTTAAATTTATGTTCGTGTTAATTTGTATATTATTTTGTATTGTCAATAGCAATCCCATTTTCAGATTTATCTGACCAGGCAACATTGTGCAATAGTTATCCAAACCTGTTCCCCACTAAGTTCATACAGGATGAATCAGCAAAGGAGAAACACAAGTCAGGCAGGGTTTCCTCCTCATCAGTTTGCCAGGGCAACAAGAGATAGGAGGGAAATGTGCACATAATGCCTTAGAATGTATGCATTCATTGTGCAGTCCATACTTGGCTTATACTATTAGTATTTCTGTATTCTGTTGCCATACCTTTTTCCCCCATTTGGATTATACTGGGTGCACCCAATCTTGAAGTCCTGTTCTGAAACAGTATTGAGCAATGGGGAGAACTTAGCTCAAACTGAGATTCCAGATAATTGATACAAGTATTTATCCTGGAACTTTGAATAACACTTTAAATGTGGGGATTGTTCGAAACTAAATTGGGTGTACATTTAATTATTTTCAGAAATACTTTACTGCTTTCCTGATGCTTTGGTTTTAAGATAATGGTTCAGGATGGAGGTTTCTCATGTATAAAGATCCATTAGGAGCCCTGCATTGCTGCTTTGTTTTTTTTTTTTAGGGACAACCTGCTTTGTCTTGGTCCACTGGGGCATTTGACAGGCTAGTAATGGGCCATCCCGGCAAGTTAATGAGCCTGAGGGTGGAAGTCCTGCCTGCTAAGAGCTGCTGGACCATCCTAGCCTATTGAATGGCAATGCCACTAGGGAGGTGGTGGCTGCTGCCATTATATAACTCACCTGAGATGTAGAAACGTTGCTGGGTCTCAGTGCAGCGGTGACTGGTGAGATCTGCATCAGAATGTAGATTGGAGGTGCAAGAGGTGATCAGAAAATGCAGCGTTTGGCTTTCATCACCCATGCTAACCTCCTAATTGTCCTGATGCCATGCCCCTCAAAGAGGGATCCTGGGTGCTGCCTGTCCCTTACCTGCCGGTGAGTTAATAAGTGACAGTGGGATGAGTCCTTTAAGTAGGCATTAATTACACCCACTTGAATGTTTCAGTTGCTATTTAGGTGGGAAGGCTGTCCAAGCCCATCCCAACTACAGACTTAATCGGAGTGGAAGTGGAATAGCAGTGGAGTCCCCACTTAGCATTCTTCCACCTGGACTGTTCAGATTGTGCTGACTCAAATTTTATTAAATAATTTAGCACAGAAGTTGTTTGGGTTGTACAATGATGTTAGTGCCACTGGGTTGGAGAATATCAAAAATGATCATGCTAATTAGTATTGTTTTGCACACCATCTCAAATTAAATGTAAAGTTAGAGTCATGATGTTTTGAGAATCATGTTGGCCATGTTTCTCCATTACTTCCTAAAATTTAATGTGAGTTTCTTTCCAAGTAGGGGTTGCCTCCATTAGGTTCTTCACAAAAAAAAACCAACTGAAGTGAATAATTGTTTACATAACTTTTTCAAGTTTCTTGAATTTCAGCAAAGAAAAATCTGTAGTTTCCAACCATTAAGCAATTGAACTTGTTGACTTTATCTTTGAAACTCTACTGTAGCTGTTATTAAAATTTTAATAATTATTGTTCTAAAAAATGCATAAGGGTGGCTCCAGTAGCTTCCTCTCAAAATACCAAAAGGACAAAGTTCAGCTTGGTCAATGGTGCACACTGGGCAAGTGTGTCGTTGCTGCTAAAGGAATGTTACATTTGACAGCCAAACTCCTGACAGAACACGCAATCTAAAATCCAGTTCAAAACTCTGGCCTGTCCTTGTCAGACTGACTCTCCCCACAAGGTCCCAGTTACCATTCAACATTCATTATCTTTTGGAGCATAAGATCTCTTCCAGACCAGCAAGAACCAGTTCCCAGGCACTGACCTCATTTAACGGCCAACATCTGGCAACTTTTTAAGCGTGATGCTTGTCCTGGTGTCAAAGATTCTGGAGAATGTTTTAATCAAGAGCCAACCTGCAATTAACTTCCAGGCCTGGCCTAACAAATAATTTTTTTTTGTTCTGTGTTTTTTTTTTTAAACACAAGCTGTTGCCCATAGTCCAAAGGTCATCTTCAGCTCGCAGCTCTTAGATCACAGCTTAAATCACTCTTATCAAATTTGTTTTTAAAAGGAGGAAGATAAATGAAAGAACCTCCAGGGGCTTAGGGAATTGCAGAGCTTGGAACACAGTTGGAACCAAAAGCACGAACAATGGTGAACAAATCTTAAAATTTCTTCAATATTGAAGAGACCAGAATTAGAGAAATATGGATGTATCAGCACTGTTGGATGAAAGCGATTACATAATTGTGAAGGGCAAGCCTGTAGAGAGATTTTTAAGTGAGTGTGTTAAAATGTATTGATTAAACAGAAGCTAGTTTAAATCCAGAAACATGTTATGAATGAGACTGCAAAGAGTTTGCAAACTCTCGGACTGCTGCCATTGATTTCAACCATAAATACCTTGCATCACCTTCCCAATAAACAATCTAAGCTGTCCTTTGATTTTAAACATCAGACTAGCCAGGCTTACTGTCTGGTGGGCTCTAGAGCATGTCATGACTCCCTTAATTTCACCTTACAGTTACTGATGGTATCCAAAACATCACTATTTTAAACCTTCCTATTGTAACAGTTGGCAGTGAAAAGTAGGAGGTGGGTCTCGTGAACAAGATGAGTTCAGAGAGCACACAGAAACATGGAAGGAATCCAGGGAGAGTTACAAATTCAAGGCAAGTGCATGGCATAGCTTTAGAGGAAGTTTGGCCTAGTGGGTCCAGGGGAAGGAAGAGAAGTAGCCACTGATAATCTTAGAAATAAATAATCCATGATCTCTGCAGTCCTGCTTAGAAGAGGAATTTCAGCAGAAGACAGAAACCAAGGTTACCTTTTACATTCCAGGATTGTCCTAGAAAGATGAACTGATTTCACAGATCAGATCCAGTGGTGAACAGCTAAAGCACTTGTCTAGCTTTATTCAAGCTTGCTTTCCTAGAACTTGAGGCATCAGAGATGAGAACCCCATACCAGGGAAATGGCATAGAGGTAAAGGTGATTTGGCCATTGAAGGTGAGGGCAGTGGCTGGGAGAGGATAGTACTAACAATGCTAATCACTGGGGGCTTTAGAGAGCCCCAGACCCCCTCAAGTAGCTGTCTCATGCCCTTTGCAGTGTGTGCAAGTACCATGCAGCATTAAAATATGAGGGAGCAGAGGGTGAATTTGTCCACAACACCCAAGGGGGGAAACATCTATTCGAGAAGATGCTCCAATTATAGGCAGTTTCTTATGCACATAGGCTGACTATCTCAACAGCAGCAATTATGGAGAGCAGGGGGGAAGAGGAAGGCACCTGAGGGTAGAGGGGAAAGAAGAAGGCAGCTGCAAAAGCTACGCTAAATATATTTACTGTAATATAAATGGGAAATGTTGGAAATCCTTAACACATCTAATGGCATCTGTGCTGAGAGAAATAGAGAACAGTGACCCTTTGTCAGATCTAGCATAGCATAGCTGTGTTCATCCAGCCCCATGCTTGTTATCTAGCATAGATTGTGGTCTTGATGCATTTAATTCTGTTTTGCTCTCACTCTCGCTGTACAGATACTGCCTGACTGCTGAGCATTTCATTGATTTTTTTTTTCTGGTTGTACTTACAGATTTTTCAGTATCTCTCTAGTACTTTGTTCTTTTATTAAATGCTTGCTGCTGGAAATTTGTAAATAAGATTAACTTTAAATTAACATGAGAAAATATTTATTACAGTGTAACTTTTTGTTTAATAAAGCCCTTTATTTTAGAATATGAATAGCACATTGCAGTTGATTTAATTGCTGCTAATTAGCTGTAAATTCCAGAAATTCATTCTTGTGCTTGGGATTTTTGTTTATAGCACTTAGTTTTTGGATGTTGCTGTTCAGATATTTCATAAAGCAAGGTTCAAAGAAGTGGAGTTGGCCACGTAATATGATACATCAAGTTGCATGTAATTGTTTGACTTAGTCATGATTGTAAAGTGCATCATGGAACCTGCACTTTTAAGGAGCTTTTATGTTGAGAGGTAGAGTACAAAAAAACCAAGAGGTTGCCTTGCGCCTGTATTGAAACAGATCAACACCACTGTGCCTATAGATTCAAATTCTGGACATGAGAAGGACGTGAAGTCTTTGTAGAGAGTTCAGAGACATTTACTAGAATGGCTCTAGGAATCGGGGATTACAGTGAATCAGAGACGCAAGGAGCCTGAGGGAATTTGATGGAGATATGAAAATAAAATGAAGGATTAAACAAGGGGGACAAATAGGAAAATGGGGCTGCGAAGACACTCTGACCTTATTAGACTGATCTTGTTCCTTAGCGCTATATTCTTAGTAAATGCAAGTGGCTTAAGGATTGATAATCCAAGTGTTCAGATATAGGTTCATTTAAATTGATAAATGAGCCAAAGGTACCACAAGGAAAAACTATCACAGTTAGGCTTGGGAATGCACTCACTTCCTGATATTGTGTTGATGATTTAAATTGGTGTTCAAAATGAAATTAAAGTAATACTTGGGGGGGGAAAAAGGAGGGAGAGACTTTGTGGGGATGCAGAGATGATAGAATTGATTTTTAAACTTCTGTTCAAAAGAACTGGTACAAGTTTGAGGGGCTGAGTGGCCTCCCTACATGCTGTAATGCTGTATGGATTCCAGAGCTCCTGTAAAGGCAAGAGACAAAAGTTGAGAGTTAAGTGAATGGATGAGGGAAACTAACATGAAAAGGAGCCTGGGAACTGGAGAGGGACCAGAGGCAATAGTTAGCCCCTGACTGATGTGAGGAAGGGTTGTGGTGTCTATGCTCCGGGAGGTGAAACAAAAAATGGTCAGACATATTCCCATGAAATTGAGGTCAAAGCGGGGTGTGTATTACTGTGTTGAAGAGAGATTAAGGCAGAAAAGAAAGCCAGTAAACCTGTATCATTATAAATGCAACTTGACTACAGCCATGGACAGCATGTGATCTTCCATAGAAATCTAAAGATAGGGAGGAGGCCATTTGGCCCTTTGAGCCTGCCCCACCATTCTTCATGATCATGGCTGATTGTCCAATTCAGTATCCTAATCCTGCTTTCTCCCCGTAACCTTTTGATCCCACTCGCCCCAAGTGCTGTATCTAGCTGCCTTTTGAATACATTCAATGTTTTGGCATCAACTACTTCTGGTAATGAATTCTACAGACTCACCATTCTTTGGGTGGAGAAATGTCTCCTCACCTCTATCCTAAATGGTCTACCCCAAATCCTCTGACTGTGATCCCCTGGTTCTTGACACACCCACAATTGGAAACATGCTCCCTGCATCTACTCTGTCTAGCCCTGTTAGAATGTTATATGTCTCAGATCCCACCCTCCTTCATCTGAAGTCCCGCGGAAACCATCCTAACCTCGTCAGTTTCTCCTCATGTCAGTCCTGCCATCCCTGGAATCAGCCTGGTAAAGCTGCACTCCCTTGGGAGCAAGAGCATCCTTCCTCAGAAAAGGAGACCAAAACTGCACACGTTATTTTAGGTGTGGCCTCACCAAGGCCCTGTATAACAGCAAGAATGCATCCCTGCTGCTGTACTCAAAACCTCACAATGAAAGCCATCATACCATTTACCTTCTTTACCGTTTGCTGCACCCGCAAGCTTACTTTCAGTGACTGGTGTTCAAGGACACCCAGGTCCCACTGCACACACCCCTCATATCTTAATGTTTTTTCACTTTTTTTTTTAAACCAGTGACTTTCAATTCATTAAGGATAGCCCTATTCATGCAGTGACTTGAACCAGGTGTCTTACCTGCTGCCTTATGGTTATAGCTAAAAACCTGAATTAACATTTTAATTGGCTTGAATTAAGATTTTCATTGATATTTCACATTTTGATGTAATTAAAAGTTATTTTTGTAACTTGTTTTTAAATTCCTTAAACCTTAAGGGATTGTCTATTGTTACATTTCTTGAATCCGCTCCAATTGTAAAATCCTTTATAGAATTACAAGATTATGATTCATTTAATGGATGTTTTTAAATGCCACCCCAGAGCAAGTTGAAATGCTGTGTACTGTTAGTTACCTCTCTGATTTTATTGTAGGTAAAATTTTCTCACAATTTCATGAATCCTAATCAATTAAGAAATCTGTGCAGCCCATACATAATTTTGCATATATAATTTTGCGTGCAGTTCTGTTCACCTTGCCACTGGAAGTACATGGATGCTTTGGAGAGAGTGCAGAGAAGGTTTAGCAGGATGTTGCCTGGCCTGAAGAGCTTTAGTTACAAGGAGAGGTTGGATCAAATGGGATTGTTTTCACTGGAAAGATTTGAGGCTGAGGCTCGACCTGATGTCTACAAAACTGAGAGGCATAGATAGGGTGGATAGTCAGAGGTTTTTTCTCAGGGTGAAAAGGTTAACTGCAAGAGTGCAGTTTCCAGGTGAGAGAGGGAAAGTTTAGGGGAGAGGTGTGGAGTAAATTTTTCACACAAGCTGTTGGATGCCTGGAATGTGCTGCTAATGGAGGTGGTGGAAGCAGGCATATCTTGATAGATGCACGTGAGGTGAACAGAGAGATAGACCCACTACTTATTGCCCATGTGCGGTATCTAAGTAAGGATTAGGAATTGGTGCAGGTTTGGTGGGCCAAAGGGCCTTTTCCTGTATTGTATTGTGTAAGTCAGTTCTTCACTATATATAGATCTGTAGTACACATGAATTAATAAAGTCTTGTTTACTTGTTCTTTTATTATTCATACCAAGTTGATCAGTTCATCAAAGTTGGCATATAAAATATCTTACATTCTATAAATCTGAGATCCCATCCTCATTCATCTGAAGTCCAGCGAAAACCATCCTAACCTAGTAAATTTCTCCTCATATGTCAGTCCTGCCATCCCTGGAATCAGCCTGGTAAACCTGTGCTGCACTCCCTTGAGAGCAAGAGCACCCTTAGAAAAGGAGACCAAAACTGCACACTATATTCTAGGTGTGGCCTCACCAAGGTCCTGTACAACTGCAAGAATGTATCCTGGCTGCGTTTTTCCAGCATTTTCCATATAACTCTTCATTCTCTGTAGCTGCAAAATCTGTTTAATTGATATATGATAAATGACCCAACATCATTGCTTTTTCAGAGTGCAGAATTTCACAAGTGCATGACCCACTGAGTGAAGAAATTCCCTCCTTCCTCCACTTTAAAAGGAGACCACTTATTTTTAAACTATCACCCCTAATTCTTGGATTTTTTTTTTTGGAAGGGAACCTTCCTCTCAGTATCTACTATTTGTTGTGATCATGTAAAGCTGCAAGTGGTAACCACCGGTCTAAGTGCAGTCAGACAGTGAGTCACATCACTGCCGTGGGTTGAATGTCTTGCATCCTATGGCAGATTTTTGTATGCTACATTAATTCACAGTGTGGTGTTCAGACTATAGCCCTTTAAAATTTCATTTGCAGGGCAGTGAACCTTTTTCGGTATAGGCCATTGTCTTTGGAGATTAAAACATAGAGGATTTATTGTTGAATCACTTGCCAGATCTTTGGCAGTGCTGATGTCAGCCTAGAAATTGTGAAAGCTCAATATCTACACTCACAGCATAGATAAACCCCTTACCTTGCACATTTAATTGTCAGATATGATGTTGCAAGCAGAATATGATTCCTGTCAAATTGCCAACCTTTCTAAAAATCCATAGAACCAAATGTTTTGATTAAAATCACCCCATTTTTCTGACCCATCTTTCCTCATCAGCTAACCTCCTCATCCCAGGAATTGATGTGATGAACCTTATCAGAACTGCTTCCAACCCAACTATTTCCTCCTTTTGAATAAGGAAAGCAAAATTGTATGCAATATTGGGTGTGCTTTCGCCAATGAATTGTTGTGGCAAGACTTCTCTCCCTCAAACCTCTTGCAATAAAGGCAAGAGGTTTGGTTACCTACCTTCCCTGTGTCTGCATACTAAAACTTCTTTCATGTCGAAGGACGCACACATCCCTTTGTATGCAGGATCCGTAAGTCTCTGTCTCTCCATTTATGTACTACTCTGCTTTTCTAGTCTTTCAGCTAAAGTAGACTATTTGCTATTTTCCCAAAATGTAATGCAATTTTCTTGCTGATACACATTAACTTATGTACATTTCTTTTCTTTTGTACTTTCTCTGCCCTCCTCCATGCATGTTTTCCTATCTGTCTATGTATTGTCAGCATAATCGGCTCAGTATTCTTCATCTGCCAAATACGTCATATATGAAGATTGTAAACGTCTATGTCACTTTTATAATCTACACTGTTCTGAAAGTAGCCTATTTAAAATGGCCCTGTTTTTCTGTCAGTTAACCACTGGCTAACTTTCTTAATTTAGCATCTCAATACCATGCATCTTTATGGTAATGTTCTTCATAGCATCTTGTTTAAATTTTTTAATGATGATCCAAGTACGTATATATTCCTTTTGTACCCTGCTTGTTAAATTCTCAGAACTTAAAATTTGCGAAACACTATTTTCCTTTCACAACTCCGTAATGATTTGCATTGCAGTTAGGTTTCTAGATGTCTCGTTTCTACCTTCTTGATAATGGATTGTAGTATTTTGTCAATGTCAGATTGTTGGACTAACTGGCCTATAATTTCATGGTTTCTATCTCCCTTCTTCCTTGAATGATAAAATTATATCTGCATACTTCTGCAGAATTTAGTGAATTAGGAAAATTATAACCAAAATGCCCACTTTCTTTAAGACTCTCTAGGATGCAAGGCATCAAGATCCTGAGACTTGGTAGCCTTTAGTTCCATTAATTTTCATAATACTTTTTCTCTAGTGATTGTGATTATTTAAAGTTCCTGCCCCTGTTTTGTCTTGTTTTTTTTTAAAACACTTGATGTTTTTGTGTTTCTAGGAGGAAGACTGAGCAAAAAGAACACCTGTTTGACATTTCTGCCATTTTCATACTTTCCATAATGAATATTCCAAACTCCTCCTCTAAGGACCAACTTTACTTGCTCTCTTTCTTTTCTATTGGTAGAAGCTGTCACTGTCTATTTATATTTTGTGCTGGTTTGCTCATTTTAATTCATTTCTGTCATGCCCATGTCAATTTTGAGATGTTGGATGTTATTTTAACTTCAAGAATAATAACACCTCTTCTTGTTTATAGGGTTTTTTTTTTATAAAAAGAATGTCCTTTTGATTCTAACATTTTTCTAATTTATGGTTTACTACTGATCTTTGCAGAATTGTACAGACACATTTTTCTTTCAGTTTGATGCCATTCTTAGCTGTGGATGGTTAATCCTTGTAAAGATTTTTATTCTCCGTGGGATATATTTTTGTGGAGAATTATGAAATACCTTTTAAACCATCTGCAACTACTCACTTTTTAAGCTATTTTACCAGTCTACTTTAGCCATCTCTGTCATCCTCTGCTCGTATGCCTGTATTTATATTTAAGACACTAGTTTCATATCCCGGTTTATTATTGTCAAATTGGAAAATTCATCCATGTTGTGATCACGCTTCTCGAGGGTACTTATACTATGAGATCATTTTAATCCTGTCTTTTCACACAGTATCAAGTCTAACATTGGTAAAAAGTACTGACTGAAGAAACTGTCCTTAACACACTCTGAGCTCATCTCAAGACTACCTTTACCAATTTAATTTATCCAATCTATTCAAAGGTAAGAATCAGCCACAAATATTGCATTATCTTTCTTGCAAGCCAACATTTATTTCTTAATGTACATTCTTATTCAATGTAGTTATTAGGGGGCTTATAAACTACTCTCACTAGTAACTTAATTCCCTCACTATTTCTTATCTCCACCCAAACTCTTTCTACATCTTAATTTAGAGGCGTAGAATCTTAGACGTACAGCATAGAAACAGACCCTTTGGTCCAACCTGTCCACGCCGACTGATATCCTAAATTAACCTAGTCCAATTTGCCAGCATTTTGCCCACATCCCTCCAAACCTTTCCTATTCATCTACCCATCTAGATGTCTTTTTAAATGTTGTAATTGTACCAGCCTCCACCACTTCCTCTGGCAGCTCATTCCATACACCACCGTCTGTGTGGAACAAGTTGCCCTTTAGGCCCCTTTTTTTAAATCTTTCCCCTTTCGCCTTAAACCTATGCCCTCTTGTTTTGGATTCCTCTACCCAGGAGAAAAGACCTTGACTATTCACCCTATCCATCCGATGTTATAAACCTCTAAGGTCATGCCTCAGCCAGGGAAAATAGCTGCAGCCTATTCAGTCTCTTCCTATTGTTCAAACCTTCCAACCCTGGAAACATACTCTTAAATCTTTTCTGCACCCTTTTCAAGTCCAACAACATCCACCCTATAGCAAGGAGACCAGAATTGAACACAGTATTCCAGAAGTGGCCTAACCAATGTCCTGTACAGCCACAACATGACTCCCTAATTCCTACAATCAATACACTGACCAAAAAAAGGCGTGTACCCAATGCCACCTTCACTACCCTGTCTATCTGCAACTCCACTTTCAAGGGCTGAACCTGCACTCCAAGATTGCTTTGTTTGGCAACGTTCCTATAGACCTTACCATTAAGTGGATAAGTCCTGCCCTGATTTGCCCTACTGAAATTTAGCATCTCTCACTTATCTAGATTAAACTCCATTTGCCACTCTCATTGGCCCCTGTGATGAAGGTCCCATATGATCAACTTCCTGTGGTGCTGTGAGGTGATCTTCGCTGTCTGGTACACCACCAATATTTTAGTATCATCTGCAAATTTACTAACGATACCTCCTATATTCACATTCAAAATATTTATATAGATGACAAAAAGCTGCAGACCCAGTACCAATCCCTGCAGCACACTGCTGGTCACAGGCCCCCAATCCAAAAAGCAACCCTTTCCCACCACCCTCTGTCTCCTACCTTCTAGCCGATTTTTGTATTCAAATGGCTTCTTCTCCCTGTATTCACAGTGATCTAACTTGATTTACTGCATCAAGATCGTTTCTTGTTCCTAAACTTATCTCTTCCATTTCAAACAATGCAACATCCTGTCACTTCTTCTTTTTCTGCCTGTTTTTCTGACATGTCTAACACATTTTGTATTTTCATTTTCTAGCCTTGGTCACTTTGCAATCGTATTTTGTTGTGATAGCTGTTTTATCGCTCACTTAGTGCTATTGCAAATATCAATTCATCCATGTCATTTATGAATACTGTGCGCACTTGAATGAAATGCTTTTAATTTTCTTTTGTTTTAAATCTACTTTGTCTATATTTGGTACACTGCTATGCTTGTATACTGTGTTCCTTCCTGTCACGTTCTGGTAATTAACTACCAATGTTGCTAACCTCTGTTACTTCTTTATCATTTCTTGGACCTTTCTAAATTTACCCTTGTATGAACCTAATTGTTAGATTTTCAAGAGGGTGCTCATACCAGTGAGGTTCACTTGAGGCCCATCCCAGTGGAGCAGCTCTTTCCCAGTCCTGGCCCAATACACATGAACTCGAATTTTTCTAACAACTTTGATCCATACCATCAACTCTAAATCTTCTCTATCTTGCATCAATTTACTTGCAGCCCTGATAGCAATCCAGTGATTTTTTTTTTTTTTTTTTAAAACTCTCTTTTACTTAAGAGCATATGAATTAGGAGCAGAAATAGATCACTTAGCCCCTCGATTTTGTTCAACCACCACGCTTTAGTTTAATAATCCGGAGGGATCTTGACAGGATATACCCAGAAAGGACGTTTCTTGTGAGAGAATCTAGAACTAGGGATCATTGATTTTTAAACAATGGTCATCTATGTAAAACCGATTAAATGAGATTTCTTTTTGAGGGTCTTTTAAACTGTCTGCCTAAAAAGGTTGTGGGAGCAGCCCTAGAATATTTTTCAACAAATCTTATTGGATGGTGGAGCAGACTTGAAGATGCATGGTTCACTCTTGCTCCTAATTTGTAGGTCTGTGTAAGATCGTGCCTGGTCTGATCACTCCACACTCCTGCCTATCGACAAGAAATGTTCATCCAATTGATTATCACAAATCTCTCTATCTCTGCTTTTTAAAAAAAAATCAAGGATTCTGCTTTCACTGCCTTTTGATGGAGATAATTCCAAAGACTCATGATTGTGGTGGGGGGTGGAATTTCTCCTTATTTCTCCTTATTTCTGTCTTAAAAATGTGAGCCCTTATTTTTAAACAGTCATCCCTAGTCCTAGAATCTCCCTTGAGGAAATATCCTTATGTACTCTCAAGACTAGTCATGATCTTGTGCTTCAATGAAGTCACTTCTACCAAAATCCAGTGGATACATGCTAGCTTGTCTATCCTGTATGTTATCCCCACATCATGATCCCTTACTTTTCACGATAACCTTTGGCACTGTATTTAATGCATTTTGGAAATTGAAGTACAGTACACCCACCCATGTCTCATTTATTTGCATTTAGAATCGTAGAATGCCTACAGTGTGGAAACAGGCCCTTTGGCCCCAGAGTCCACACTGACCCTTGAAGAATCCCACCCAGACCCATCCCCCCCTATAACCCACCTAATCTACACATCTCTGAACTCTATGGGCAATTTAACATGGCCAATCTGCCCAGCCTGCACACCTTTGGACTGGGAGGAAACCGGAGCACCTGGAGGAAACCCATGCAGGCACGGGGAGTTTGCACAGAAAGTTGCCTGAGGGTGGAATCGAACCCAGGTCCCTGCTGCTGTGAGGTGGAGCCAGGAGCCATTGTGCTGCCCCGAACACAAAATTCTAGGCAGTCTATTTTTGATGGTTGTGTTCAGTGATTAATGTTGGCTAGTCATCAGAAGGACTTCTCTCCCTTTTTGAATAGTTCTGTGGTATCATTAGTAACCAGCTGAGAGGGCACAGTGGATCACCAAGACCTTTCCCAGCGTAGTACACAGGACTTCCCTGAAAAGCCTGGCTGAATTTATATGTGAAGCTTCAGAATCAGACTTGAACCCATGGTGTTCTGACTTAGAGGTTGAAGCTGTTGTTAAACCTGTTCCATCATTTAATTGCTTAGAAACATAGTAACTCTTTTTATGATTTGACGAAACTTGTTTTTCACCAGTTTTTATCTGTGTGATTTTTGTGCTCCAGATTTGGCCAATTCCTTGGAAATGTCCATTTAGTATTTTCATTGCATTAAAATTTGATTGCTCCAAATTGATGAGAGTATGCCAACTTGTATGCCTTCGTTGGAAAGAAAGAGGCAAACGTCATTCCCTCGTTCAAAAAAGGGAACAGGGATAACCCTGGAAATTACAGACCCGTTAGTCTTATGTCAGTGGTGGGCCAATTAATGGAAAGGGCTCTGAGAGACAGGATTTATGATCACTTGGAAAGGCACAGTTTAATTCATAACAGCCAGCATGGATTTGTGAGGGGGTAGATCATACCTCACAATCTTTATTGAATTCTTTGACAAGGTGACCAAACACATGGATGAAGGTGGAGCAGTGGATGTGGTATACGTGGATTTAAGTAAGGTGTTTGATAAGGTTCCCATGGTAGGCTCATACAGAAGGTAAGAAGGCATGGGATAGGGGGAAATGTGGCAGATTTGGATTCAGAATTGGCTGGCCCTTAGAAGACAAAGGGTGGTGGTGGACAAAAAATATTCAACATGGTGCTCAGTTACGTGTGGTGTACCACAAGGATGTGTTCTGGGTCCTCTTCTATTTGTGATTTTTGTAAATGATTTGGATGTAGAAGGGTGCTTTAGCAAGTTTGCGGATGATGGGAAGGTGGGTCGCGTTGTGGGCAGTGCGGAGGGCTGTTCTAGGTTACAAAGGGACATTGATAGGATGCAGAGCTGGGCTGAGAAGTGGCAGATGGAGTTTAACCCTGAAAAGTGTGAGGGGGATTCATTTTGGAAGGCCAAACTTGAAAGCAGAATACAGGGTTAACGGAAAGATTCTTGGCAGTGTGGAGGAGCAGAGGGATCTTGTGTTTCATGTTCACAGTTCCCTGAGAGCTGCCACCCAGGTGGATAGAGGTGTATTGTGTGTTAGCTTTCATTAATAGAGGGATTGAGTTCAAGAGTCATGAAGTTATGCTCCAGCTGTACAAAAGCCTGGTTTGGCCACATCTGGAGTGTTGTGTCCAGTTCTAGTCATCTCATTACAGGAAAGATGTGGAAGCGTTGGAAAAGGTGCAGAGGAGATTTACCAGGATGTTGCCTGGAATGGAGGGAAGGTCTTACGAGGAAAGGTTGAGAGAGCTAGGGCTTTTCTCTTCAGAACGGCGAAGGATGAGAGGTGACTTGATAGAGGTGTACAAAATGACCAAAGGTATAGATAGATTAGACAGCCAGAGACTTTTTTTCCTAGGGTGGAGGTAGCTTTTACGAGGGTACATACCTTTAAAGTGAAAGGAGGTAGATATCGGGGAGATGTCAGAGGTGGTTCTTTACTCAATGATAGGGGCGTGGAATGCATTGCCGGATAGGGTAGTGGAGTTGGCCTCATTAGGGGCATTTAAGCGGCATATGGATGATATATAAGGTAGCGGTGGAGGTTAGATAAACCTTAGGTTTCAGGTAAAAGTTTGGCAAAACATCGTGGGCCGAAGGGCCTGTTGTGTTCTGTGTTCACATTAAGACCTTAGTTAAAAGTTGTCGCATTCATGAAAATCAAAAGTTAACCATAACTTTAACCAATGTTAAAACTGTAGTTATAGTCAGTAAGACCTTCCTTATCAGGGAAAAAAGCACGTTAGATCTGCTAAGTTTTTAACTATTTTAAATTGCTAAATGCCTACATTTGGTAAATGAAAGAACTTCCGTGTATTTTTAAACTCACTTTATTTTTAAAAGAAATATGTCTTGCTCCTTATAGTATCTGCTCCTTACAGTATCTGATCCTCCTGGTCACTGCAGACCCACTCTGCTCCTTGATCTTCTGAGTTTTGGCTCTTCCCAATGCACTGTCTGTAGCTGCTTTTTGTTTCTGGAGTTGCGTTCTCATTCAAGATCCAGATCCAATCCAAAGTTGGGGTTCTGATGGGGGAAACAAGTTCCGATGGATTAGAGGTGCTCAAGGATTTTACAGTATTTGTTTGTTTTTGGTGCTTGTGCTAGCTGTTTCCCTCTCATGAACCCTGACCATGAATGAGGGCTTGAAAATACAGCAGTGAGATAGGAAAATTCTACTTAACTGGGAAGAGTGCACCACTTATGCTCATTGTTCTGCAAGTCTCCAAAATGTATAAAATTCCAATTAGAACACCTAGATGACTAATTTGCCTGACTGACTGCAATTCAGGGCAAAAGTAATTCAAAACAGTTCTGTTTACTGTCATACACTTTAGAAATACTTTCTTTTGTCAATATTTGTTAATCTTTGCATTACTTAAATGATATATCTTTAGAAACCTCCTGTGCATATTCATAATTAATATTAATGGTTTGACACTTATTTATCAATGGAAAGAAGTTATACATGAAACCAACATTCTTGAGATCGAAAGCTCAGATTTCGGGGCTGGCTTAAACTCTCTGTCACAATTCCTTCTGATTTCAACATTGATAGCTCTCTGTGTAAAGTGATGATTGATTGATTGTTGTTCATTTGTTGGTTGATCTCGTGGGCCTAGGATTTTTTTTTGTTGGAATTTAGTCTTTTAATCTTTCTTGTTTTTTCTGTCTCTTTTTTTTATCCACAATGAGAGAGGGAGAAGAGAGAGAAGGGGGGCTGGGGTGGGATTCAGATTTTAGGCTCTGAGTGATGACTCCCCTGTGCGTGCCTCTTTTGCTGAATTGCAGTTTGTTACAATTGGAGGGCTGACTTCATGCAATTTTTCCTTGGTTATTAGTGTTGCTGTCTCAAAGTATCCCCTCACTGCTTCCAAAAGCTGGATTTTGTTGCATGACTTAAAAAAATGTGCACCTGTTGATTTTTCTAAGTTGCAAAACTTTTACTTTATCTTTTATAGCAGTCCAAATTCCATTCCAGTTTATAGTTGTAAAAAAGAAGAAAAAATATCATCCTTTTTATAGAAGTCACTTTTTTAAAAAAAACCTGGTTTGTAAAAGCACCAGAACCTCAACCACCAGGATTCTCTGCTTTCGCAACGTTGGAGATCTAGCTTTGGATGGCATGTGGGTGTATTGGGGATTTGGAAAGAGGCCCCACATGTCTCAAAAAAAACACATCTCTTGACTGTCTTTTGAGATTACAAGCCCCAACTGATGTTGAAGCAAAACAATGTCAAGCCCCATGTAAACCACAGGTAAATTACATTTTAAATGCTTATGTCCTTTGGGAAGTCAATGAGAGTTTTTCAAATGTCATGAGATGTCAACAAATTTTGATTATGGTGCAGTGAAGGTGTTTGTGAAAAGTGTTACTATATTGTATCCTGTAATCTCCATTTATTGGAACTTAAATTGCAAATCAAGTCTTGTGCAGTTCATAGAATCATAAAATCCCTACAGTGTGGAAATAGGCCCTTTTGGCCCAACAAGTCCACACTGACCCTCCGAGCATCCCACCTAATCTACACATCCCTGAACACTCGGTAATTTAGCATGGCCAATCCATTAGCCTGCTCACTGTGTGAAGAGATGATTGATTGATTTGTTGTTCTTTTGATGGTTGAACTCGTGGACCTAGGATTTTTTTTTTGTAATTCGGTCTTTTAATCCCTCCTTTTTTTTTTTTGTCTTTTTCATCCACAATGAAAGAGAGAGATTCAGTTTTTACGCTCTGAATGATGGAAAGGGAGGAAACTGAAGCACCCAGAGGAAACCCACTCAGACAGGGATGACGTGCAAACTCCACACAGACAGTTGCCTGAGGGTGGAATCAGAGCTAGGTCCCTGGTGCTGTGAGGCAGCAGTGCTAACCACTGAGCCATAGCTGTACAGCACTTACCATCTGCAGTGCTGGTGCAGTTGTATGCTAAAACAATAAGACATTGCTTTCATTCTGTTTGCACGCGTTGTTATTACACACTATAACATTGTAATTATAACACCTCATGAATTTCCAAACTGCTTCAGAAGTGGTGTGATTTGTTAAATCCTAGAAGCAAGGCAATGTGTAGTATCTGTATAGCAGTTTCTTTTTCTACAAATTGAAATAGTGTTTCCTGCCTAGTGGATGAAAGGTTGTGCTTCTAATATTACTGAAGAATTTTGGAAGATTGACAGCAGGGCAACTTGTGTGATATGTATGTTTTTTTTTCCTTTATTCGTTAACGGGATATGGACATTTCTGGCTAGGCAGCATTTATCACCCATCCCTAATTGCCCAGAGGGCAGTTGAGTCAACCCCTTACTGTGGGTCTCGAGTCATGTGTAGTCTAGACCAGGTAAGGATGGCAGTTTTCTTCCCTGAAGGACATTAGTGAACCAGATTGGTTTTTCCGACAGTGGATCCACGGTCATCGTTAGATTCTTAATTCCAGATTTTTAAAAAAAAATTAAAATCAAATTCACCATCTGCCATGGCAGGATTTGAACCCAGGTCCCCAGAACATTTACCTGGGTCTCGGGATTAACAGGCCAGCGATAATACCACTAGGCCATTGCCTCCCCCATGCTGCAGTACGTTGGAAAAAGCCAATTCAAAGACATTTATTTTTAAACTGGTCAGCCATTCTACAGAACTAACAGCTTCCTCTGCATTTAAAAGGATAACATCCAGGTGGTACTGAGCATAGCACCACATATTTGTGCCCCACACAGCCACCTGCAAGTTCCTACACCCTAAGGACTACAGTAGTTGAAGAAGACAACTTACTATTGACTTCACCAGGACGATGGGGAGGCATTGGCCTAGTGGTACCAACGCTGGACTATTAATCCAGAGAACCAGATAATGTTCTGGGGACCGAGGTTCAAATCCCGCCGCGGTAGATGGTGGAATTTGAATTCAATAAAATATCTGGAATTAAGAATCTAGTGATAACTGTGAACCCATTGTCAGGAAAAACCCATCTGGTTTAATAATGTCCTTCAGGGAAGGAAACTGCCATCCTTACCTGGCCTAGCCTACATGTGACACCAGACCCACAGCAATGTGGTTGACTGTTAACTGCACTCTGGGCAATCAGGGATGGGTAATAAATGCTGCATGGTCAGCGACACCCCCACCCTGAGAATGAATAAAGAAAAAAAAATTAATGCTTCCTTACGAGTGGAACCCATCTCCCACTCATCAATTTTTTAAAAAAATTGAATAAAATGTGAAGAAAATTTATATCCCCGCCCTGTTGCTGTTTTACTGGCAATTATTGCACCAAAAGAAGATTGACTGTTGTGCTTCAAAATGTCAGCCACTTCTGAATGAAAAGCAGAAGTGCTGGAAAAACTTAGCAGTACTTGCAGCATCAGTGTAAAGAGAAACAGTTGATGTTTCATGTCTGATATAACTTTCTTTGGAATTTATGGAAGAGCCGTATTGGACTCTGTTTCTGTCTTCATAGATGCTGACTGAACTGCTGAGTTTTTCCTATAACTTCTGATTTTGCTTAAGATCTGCAGCACCTGCAATATATTACTTTTGCGTGATTTGAACTCTTGTGTGCGTGTGTGTGCGTGCGCGCGCGCGCATGCTGTATGCAGTAGGTCACAACCATTTTCTAAAGTGATCTGCAATTCACATTTTCAGCTTTAATTATCCACTGCACAGAGTTGGCTGCCCAGATACGTTCTCACAATCAGTCATAATGTGGAATGACAATGAAGTTGTCTTTTCCTGCAGAACCCATTTTGTGTCTTATTGTATGTAAGCTCTGAGGTGAGAGCTGTTCATGTGGTAGTAGCCACTAATCAACAGAAATGTTGCAACCATCATTTTATGCCAGAGGTGCTATTGTACCTGTATTGATCAGGAATTTACATTTGTGTAAACGATGACAACAAAGGAATGTGCCTTATTATCATTTTTCCTGGCCCATTGAATATAATGCATTTAACGGTAGGCAAAACATAATTCTGTCTTCAGCTTCTCTGAATCCACTGCTTTTTAGTTTCACTTGTTGTTTGTGGTGCCCCTCTTGGTTGATGTCTATCTCTTTTCCTTCCTGGATTCCTATTCCACGTCCATTTGGGGTTTTTCGTGAGACCCCTATAGGTCCATCATAGATCCATCTTCACTCCTAGAATATTTTAGTTACTGATTAAGTTGTGCTGTCTGAAACGCTTGTTTTTGTTCATCGCTTTGTTTAACAATCAGTTGCTTTGGAGCCATCTTGGACACTTACTTAGGAGGCAGTTGAGCTTAGTTGGGTGGCAAGATTTCTGATCTGGACAAAAGTGCAGCTACCACACTGACAATAAGACCATAAGAGGTGGGAACAAGAGTGGTCCATTTGGGAAGTCAAACAGCTTGGATATTCAATGAAAACAGATCACAGCTGATCTGATAATCCTCAACACCACTTTACTGCTTTATCCTTGTAGCCCTTGATTATCTAACTGATTAGGAATCTGTCTTATCTCTGCCTTGAATGTAAATAAAAACCCAGCCTTGACAGACCTCTGTGGTAAAGAATTCTACTGCCCTCTGAGAGGAAAGAAAATCTCCTTGTCTCTGTCTGAAATGGGTGACCCCTTAGTTTGAAATTATGCCTTTATTGTTCTAGACTCTTGCAGAAGTGGAGAAATCCATCCTGTCAAGCCAGCTAAGAATCTTGTTTGTTTCAATTATGTGTTCTCTCGTTCATTTAAATTGCTGTTAAACATTCTGAATTTTGTTCTCCAATCCAATTTATAATCTTCTCCCTTAATCTCTGTTGGAGTTTTATGACTAATTCTGACACCATAGTTCAGGAGAGATGATTGTCAAGATGCTAATCCTCTGAACAAAGAAGATTAAGAGCTGACCCACTGGAGATTTTCGTGATGAAAGGTTTTCTAAGCATAGAGGACTAATATTTTCTCTACTGAGTTTACCAGCAACAAGATATCGCAGACTTTTGCCAATTTATTTTTAGTCTTGAGAAATCAAAAGCTTTTATTGAACCATCAGTTTCTGAAATACCTGAAGAGGTGTAGGTATTAATTCCATAAATAAATGTAAAAGTAATTGGAAAGATTTGAAGATGAGGAACTTGTTGGGACACAAAATGAAGATGTGGGACTGCTGTTTGGTATAGTCAACGTAGGCACAATAAACCAAATGGCCTCCAAAGTGCATGTCTCTACGGTTCTAGTCACTGCTTTGATTTCCAGATTAACAAGCATTTGAAGTCCTCACCTGTCACTGGTTACTCAACTTGGGATAGAATGGGCAAATAACCTGACTTAAAAGAAGGCTTTTGAGGGAAGAGAGGCATAGGAATTTAGGAGTGAATTGCAGAATTTTGGGTAGCTTGGAGAGTTGCTCAGTGATGATAGTCTAAGGAGAGGAGGAAATCCTAATAAGGGTAGAGTGGTGGATTCAAAAGAAGAGTCAGATTGAAGAAAGATGTAGAAATAGGGGAGGGTGAGGCATTGTAACAATTAAACACGAAGAAGAAACTTAACTTTGCTGTTCTCAATTCTTCTTGGGGACATTGAAGACCGCAAGAAGAGGTGTAATTGATGAATGTGTATACAGTATGTTATATGATCCTGCTAACATAGCCATTGTGTGAAGCTGATCAATTAAATTTTCTGAACGCCACTGGAATAAAAATGTCAACATATTGCATCCATGCAGGGCTCAAAATAGAATTCTATCACTCGCAAAGTGAGATGTGAACTCTTGTTAGTTTGTGCAATCAGTTGGCAATTTATAAGTGCAAAGAATATCTTTGTGTTTGTGTGGAGGTCCAGAGGAAATTAAATGCTCACCATTTAGAGGAGGAAAATCAGTGAACCAAAATGAGCAATTAGAGTTGAATTTGGCTGATTTGATCTCTGGCATAGTCGTAGAAGACAGATTGACAGTGGTAGGGTGTTTTTCAGATTGGAAATCTGTGACTGGCGGTGTTCCACATGGAGCAGTGCTGGGTCACCTGTTGTTTGTAATATAAATAATTTGGGGGGAAAATGTAGGTAGCCTGATTAGTGAGTTTGCAGATGACCCAAAGATTAGAGGTGCTGGGGATAGTGAGGAGGATTGCCTGAGGATTCGGGAAGATGTAGATAGACTGGAGACTGGGTGGAGAAATGCCAGATGGAATTTAATCCAGACAAATGCATGGTGATGCATTTTGGGAAATTTAATGAAGGAGGGAAGTGTACAGTAAATGGCAGAACCCTTAGTAGCATCAACATAGAGGGATCTGGATGTAAAAGGTCCACAGTTGGCTGAAAGTGGCAACATAAGTGAATAAGGTGGTCGAGAAGGCATATGGCATGCTTGCCCTCATTGGTTGGGGCATAGAGTATAAAAATTGGCAAGTCACGTCACTGTTGTATAGAAATTTAGTTAGGCCACATTTGGAATATCGTATACAGTTCTGATTATGACACTACCAGAAAGATGTGGAGGCTTTAGAGAAGTTACAGAAAGGGTTTACCAGCAAAGTGCCTGATTTAGAGAGTATTAGCTGTGGGGAGAGATTGGATTAGCTTGAATTGGATGAATGTCGAAGGATGAGTATCAATCTGATAGAAGTTTTAAAACTTCTGAAAGGTGGGGATAAAGTGGATAATTATCCTTTTTGACAAGGTAGAAATATTAATTACTAAGAGACATATATTTAAAATAAAAAGGGGATAAGTTTAAAGCAGATATGAGAAGCAGGATTTTTTTAAACAGTGGGTGGTAAGTGCCTGGAATACCCTGCCAGAGGAGGTGGTGGAGGCGGATACAGTAGCAATGTTTAAGAGGCAGCTTGACAGATATATGAATAAGCAGGGAATAAAAGAATATAGACAGCATAGAGGCAAAAGTTTTTGGTTGACAAAGGCATCGTGTGTCTGCACAGTCTTGGTGGGTCAAAGGGCTTGTTCCTGTTCTCTTTTGTTCTTTGGGAATAGACAAGTTAAAATGTTTTGTCATATTGAAGAGCATGAAGGGTACGTGCTAATTCTAATGTAGTTGAATGGGGAGCTAGGTGATGAGATGCAGATTTATCTTCCATCTTAGATAGTAGCTTCAGAATTTGATCTTTAACTGCTGGGAGCCAGAAGTTGCTGCCTTATTTTCATGTAAATAATTGTGTCGTTTCCCTTTAACAACAATATTTGGTTCAGTATCTAGGTAGCTATTGAAGATTGAAAATAGATTCCAGATCTTCTACTCATCTCTCTCCAAATTATCCCTTCGAAAAACAGTGAAAAAGTGCTGTAACTTTATCTCTAAATTGAAGAATAGAATTGTTAAGTTTGCCTTGCCCTTCTCCATCTATCTGTCTACATCATATATTTGTATAATATGACTTGTGCTTTGGTAAAATTTTAAAATTTTCACACTATGTAAACTTGTCATTGTTACTACACGGAGCAATGAAACAAGACCACAGGAGGATGGGCAGACACATGATAGATGAAGATTAATGCAAAATAGTGGTTAGAAAAGAAGGGGTGGGGGGAAAGGTAGATAGCATGGTGGATTAGCTTAAATGAACATTGTGGTGTTGAAAAGAGGATATCTTTGAGGAAATAAGGACAGAATCCATTTGGTTAGATGTAAGAAGGATATGTTCACTCTACTAGGTGCATTCTATGGAGTTTAAAATAACGAAGGGGACAAATCTGGTTGATCACAGCTTTGCAAGAACTATAGAATGCTTACATTGGGAGACTTTTATCATTTTACCAGTCAATATTTGGGTAATTAGAGTAAAGGCAAAAGACGGGAAGGAATTGCTGAAATGTTTTCGGGAGAACGTTCTTGATTGTGATGTTATCAGCCCTAGTAGGAAGAAGGCATTCCTAGATCTGCCACAGGAAATTAGGTGGGCCAAATGGACTAAGTGTCTGTTGGACAATATTTGACTAAGGGTGATTATAGTCGTCTAAACCTAATGGTACAAATAGAGAATCAAGGAATATTCTGAAATAAGACATCTAAATTGGAAGAGGACTAACTTTACTAGAATGAGAGGGGACCTGGCCAGTATAAAGCAGAACAAAAGTCTGGCAAGCAAAATAATGGGCGATCTTGACAGAGGAGAATCCTTTTTGGGTACTGGATACATTCCACAAAGGGGAACCAAAGTCAGGCCGTCATGATGAGGGAGAGTCACTTTTTTTTCTACGATGTATATCAGATGAATTCAAGTGAGAATCAGAACAAGTTCAGTAAGTCGAGAGAAGAAATGAAGAGAGCAATAAGATTGGGAAAATAAAATTGGCAGTTAATGTAAAAGGGAACATACTATTTACATGCCAGTAAAATATTTGGAAGTGGGTCATAAAGGGTGAAGTGGATCCTATTGGGGACAAAGTGATTAGAGGTGCTGGGCAAGACTGTAGTGCTTGATGAATAGGTTTTTATCAGTGTTAAACAATGAGGAGTCTGCTGACAATATTAGTGATTTGGAGATGTAGAGATGGATTGGTTGAAAATTGACAGGCTGGATTAGCTGTGCTTAAAGTAAGGCGTCTAGTCTAAATGGCTTGCATCCCAAATTGCTAAAAGAATTGGGATGGGTAACCTTTATTATTGCAGTAATTAAAACTGCATATAGTATTTTTGAAAATGCTGGTTACCTCGTTACATTTGCTGCAAAAGCAACTGCAAGGTATGCTCATCACACATGAAAATCCTGCCATTGAAAGGTAATATTTTTGAATAAACAAATATGCTTTGTAATCCAGATTTTGATTAGATCAATAAGAACAAGAAACAATACTATCTCTTCACTAATACAGCAGTTCCAGTACATATGCTGTCTAGCATGGGATAAAGAGTCACAAATGACATGGGAAGTGGGATGGCAAGAGGAGTGGTGATTTAGGGAAGTGAGAGAAGCTGAGAATCAAGGGACATGAAAGAAGCAGCAATAATGGGCCCACCAGTTCGGGTTGATGCCATTAATGGCACCAACTCTCTGTTCAAATGCACTTAGCAGGATGATCACAGCTTTTGTATAGTTCTAATGTTTGCTCCCTGCTCTTTTATTGACTATTAATCCAGAGACCCAGGTAATCCCGTGGGGACCTAGGTTCAAATCCTGTCAAGGCATGGTGGAATTCAAATCGAATTTGGATTCTTAATTGCAGATTTTTTTTTTAATGAAAACCATGAAACTTTTGTCAGTTGTTGGTAAAAGCACATCTGGTTCATTAATGCCCCTCAGGGAAGGAAATCTGCTGTTACCTGGTCTGGTCTACACATGATTCCAGACTGGACTTTTAACTGCCCTTTGGACATTTAGGAATGGAGAACAAATTTTGGCCCAGTTAATTCACTATGAATTTAAAAAATAACAATCTTGTCTACCTATCATGCTGCTTCAAGGGATCTGTTGGCCTACACACTGAGTTCTCCCTGTTCATTTAAACATCTGTTTTCTTGAGGACTTGATACTGAGCTCTATGGAATTCTAGCAGTAACATTGTGTCAGTCCCAAAGGACTCATTGACTGTCGTCCGTTTGCTTCCAGCATGGAGCCAGTTATATATAGGTTGTGCCAAAATCTATATATACGATATTAAACATGCTACCCTTATCAATTCCACATGTAGGCAGCAAAAAAGATTCAGTCAAGTTAAGTAAGGTAGAATCTTTCTTTCTTTTTTCTAAACCAGTCCATGTTGACAATATTTGAATAATCCATGTTTTTCTACTTGGTGCTAGGAAGTTGCTGGTAGGGCTGCTATTTAGCACTTAATCAATGCCTTTTGGAAGTTCATAAATACCACTACCATCTCTGTTAACTCATCCAAAAAAGTTAATAAAGTTAGTTAAATGCAATTTCCCTTTATCAAAAGTTATTTTGTATTTCCCTCTCGGTATTTAAAGTGCCGAATAGTCAGTGGATTTAATGTTAACTTTGTTTCTCTCTCCACAGATGCTGAGTTTCTCCAGTGCTTTTTGTTTCATTTCTCTAGCATCAGCTATTTTGCTTTTATTTGGGTATTTAATTCACTGCCACTTCTCTTGCAGGTATATCCAACTTGAAGAGGTTCTGCACTTCTCTCTGACAGAATTTCCATTTGATTCTTCTTTTTTTCAGTTTCTTCATCTTCATTGTTTTCTATTTCCCTTCTAACCTTTGATTTAGGCATTGAAGAGTCGTTGGACTCAACATTAATACTATGTTGCTTTCTCTTAAATTGTCAGACTTGCTGAGTTTCTCTAACATTTTATTTATTGCCTTTATCAAATCTGTGTTGACATTCCCTAACTTCTACTTGTCCAAAATGACTCTACTTGGAGGAAAAAAATTAAATGCCTAAAAGCTTGGAGACACTTAGTCTGAAATGTAGAGTTTTTCTTTTGCATGTCCTTTTTGAGGTCTCCAGTCCTGTGGTGACACACCTGTATAGAAAAAAAATAGAGGATTTTAGCTAGTGCTGATATCCATCTTTAACCTCTCCATATTGTTGGATCATCACATCTGGTCCTGGTGTCATATCAAATTTTAGTCCAGCCGATTGGTCATATTGTTGGTAAATCCTGGTTTTATTCTTACAGATGCACATATTTTCTGTTGCTAGAAAACCATTGTTTGCTCTCAATTATCTCTTTTTTAAAAAATGTTCACAATTTACTTTCTTGTGAAGTAATTGTTCTTTTTATTTTGTACAGGTGCAGCAGTGGCTGGTGTATACAGGGTAGCAGGGAAAACTATGGCTCCACTTGAGGCTTTGGTATTTGGTGCTGGACAGACAGTTCTCACGGTTGTCATCTCATTCTCAAGGATTCTAGCCACCCTATGAGGGCAGGTTTCATTTAAGCTAAGCAGTACTGTTGGAGCTCTCAATATGGGGGATGTTTGAGGGAAAAACCAGCCGAAGACACCAGAATTGAATGCCAACCTGCAAGGTCAGCAAGTTGTATGAAATATCCAACCTTTGTGATCTCCAGGCCAGTAGGGGAAGACCATTTGTTGTTTGGATCCCTGCAGTATGGCGCCATATGTGCTTTTTTTCCAGAAACGAGGACATGAAAGTACTGAGGGATCAGTGAAGGCTCACAAGCAAAACATTTTATACGGTCACCATTAATTATTAATGGTGGCAGATGCACACAACTGTAAATGCACTCTAATACAAACTGCAGGGAGAGTGTCAGTGTTACATGTGCCAAACTTGGAAATTTTTAAACATTATTTTGAAAATGTGAACTATGATATCCAGGTTAAAAAGTGGGCTCTGGGGAGATGTTTACTACTGTACATAGGTAAGATATTTATAAGAATTGGACATGGTGTTCTTGTTCATCCTCTCTCCCACAAATCTGAGGATATTGTGTTTGTGTTTGTATTTGTATTGTAACAATAGAAAAGCCCCATCAGGTGACTAGGTTTAAATAGCACCATTAGTGACGAGCATTAGTGCATTACCATTTTAACCTTTTTGTAATGACCAATCTTGCTTTTGTTCATCACTGCGGCTTCCTCAAACAGTGCAGACTATTCAGCTATACTTTATGGGAAATAATCACTATACCAGTAAACCAATCACTTGACTGATTCTTACTATTGCTTCTTGAGCATGTCACCTTTTTTAGCCAATACGATTGTGCACAAGCTAGCTTTTAGCAGCGTGCATGCCAGCAGCAAAAAAAAGACACAAACCACTTATTTACTCAGTTTACACTTATTAATATACACAGGAGAATATGGTTGAGTATTTCTGAATGATGCTGTGAAATTCGTACATTTCTATCAATACCTCCACCACCCGAACCCTCACCAACTTCCTCACCCTTTTGCTTTGTGGAGTTTTTTTCCTTTGGTTCAAATGGCTGCACAGTGGTTTACAGGGTCTGCTTTTTAGGCAGATCTGAGTTGCTGTTCAGTAGTTTACAGGGCTTGCCTTCCCAACAGATTCAAGTTTTGATTTGCATGCATCACAAGCTCCTCTCTCCTCTCTCCTGTTATAGCTGGAAATACTGGCTCTTAATTATGGAGTGGAAGTTGACAACTTTGACATTGAATACCTTGGTATACTTGAAGCATGTCTGTTGTATGCATCCTTTTTGGTTTTACATTACTGTAGTAAATTGTGGCTGGAAATGCTCTGACACTGCTGTAACAGAGGTAGTTTTAGAGGTGATAAAATGCTGTTATGTTTGATTGTATGAGATGGGTGTTACTGCATATTGAATGCATTGAACATTTTGATTTATTTGTAATATTGAAACTGGGACTGTAACCAAAGATTTGTAAACCAGGTATTGGGGTCTTGCCCATTCTGCTGCTAATTTGTCACTGACTTTTTGTTTAACTTGAGTAAATTTCTTTTTGTAAATCATTTTTAAACTTTGGTTATCAACTTGAACATTACATTGCTGGAGACTGTGTGTGGTTCCGGAAACATTAGGATCCAAATGTTCAGTTCCAGACCTAGTTTTAATTTTGTTTTGTTTGCTAAATATATTCATGGTCATGAAGACTTCAGGCTTGGTTCATTTTAATATTTTAAAAAAAATTCATGTGTCCCTGATATACACTGTACAAGTTTCAAAAGGCCTCCAAAGGGGCTCAGTGTTGATTGCAATTTGAAGAAACGTGCTCGATAGGAAATTTAAAATTTATCTGGCAATTTATGATAACCTTGTGGCTATCCCTTTTTATTAATCTTGTTTTACAGCTACAGAGACAGCAGACCTCACCTAATATGTATCTGATGTATGTAAACTATTCTAAACTACCAACTAGTTTATCAGAAAAATAATTTTTTTTCGACAAGCCGTCCTCCACACACCATTCGGTAAACAATAGCTTGCCATTTTTTAAAAAATAGTATAGCTTTCAAATATATTAGTGTCACATCAAAAACATTATTTTAGTGTATATATATGGGATGGATGTAATGCATTTGTTTTGTTAGCATGGAACGTTTTGTAGCTGTCTCCTTTGGACCCACTCAGTAAACAAAACGTTCATTCATTGCATCTTGAAATGGCAACTATAAACAAAATATCAGTAGAGGACTGAAGAACAACAGAACATCTGAAAGCCAGGCTGTATTTGTATTGTCTAAATCTGTCAAAGGCCATTTTCTTAAATGCTTCTTTTAGTAAACTACACAAGTTTAGAAATATGTTGTCAGGAGAAAGGACTGGGATGGAAAAAAATATCATTGTACCTGATTGCAAAGTAGAGCCTAAATCCATTCAGTTGATGATGCCCATAATTTTGATCTAAACAATCATGTTTCAGAAAATTTTGTCTCATTATAAATGTTCTCTTTGACTCATTCTATTAGGAATGAAGTCCTACAGCTTGCCAAAAGCTGCAGACAGATTGTCAAGTAGTCGAGCCTTTGAAATTCCATGTGTTCTCCTAATCTCCTGCTACAGCTGTTAAATCATTGGATAAAATGAGACCCCTTTAGAGCCGTTTTAAAGTTGTACCTAGTTCCAAGTTGCAACCATCAGTGTAGTTTTGTTTTGGTTACCTGCTGGCTGTAAAGAGGTTTTAATAGTTTTACCACCACCATGGCAGATGGTGGAATTTAAATTCAATAAATATCTGCAATTAAAAGCCTAATGATGACCAGGAGCACACTGTCAATTGTCAAGAAAACCCATCTAGTTCACTAATGTCCTTTTAGAGAAAGAAACTGCCATCCTTTCCTGGTCTGACCAATATGTGACTCCAGACACCAAGTAATGTGGATGAGTGTTAATTGCCTTGTGCCAGTGACCCCCACAACTCATGAATGAATTTTTTAAAAAAAAAATGAGCCAAAACTGATAATTTAGCCTTTGCTAACATTTTATTGAGAACTATTTGAATGATTGGTGAATATAACAAAAGAATGTTAGTTTATGGGGTGACCAATACTCTACACTCTAATTACTGCCTATTTAGCATTGTCTCTCATTCCTTTTGACTCAAGCATGACATTATTTTTCTGACAATGCTAGGAATACCCCAATTGTGTCTGCTGATATTCTGGAGTGAAGTTCTACAGATCAATGTCAATGCCTTAGACTCTCCATTAACATCTCCACTATAAACTTTCTTATGAATATTTTACCTTTTTATTGATCCAAAAATTAATCTCTCTGAAGAAAAACCTAACCTATATTTTTATACTTCATTGAAGATCGGTATTTATTATTGTAGTTCTAAGTAAATGCCAGGATTTATTTTTAGTTTTGCTTTTCCTGGCATTGTGTTCTTTAGTTGCTAGGTAGCAAGATGCAGTGCTAGTCCAGTAAACTTGCTGGTTCTTTTGAAACTACAATAAATCAGCTGTCTGCCACAGCCTTAAACTTCATGTCCAACTGGTCTTTATTCTTGTTACCAATACCAAGAGCCTATTGTGTCCCCCTGGTGTGTTTCAAATCTTATCAGTTATCCTTTACAGACTCAGTTTAAAAAAAGGCTGAGTTCAGTTAAATTAGCTCTAAGCTGTCTTGTATCTCTAAAATGATTTTTAAAATGAGAAATTTGTCTGTATATATCAAACACCGTATTCTAGGTTAAAATGTAAATTCACATGCACACTGGAAGTTATAGAATTGTATCAGTGGGAGTTGCTGTTCTTGAGTACTGGGCACTATATTCTTTTTTCCATTGTAGTCTGCACAGTTATGGATTCCTGGTCACCAGTTTTCCAAACTGTAGTTTTCCAAACTGTAGTTTTCTTAAAACAATAAGCCTAGTGCCACTACGGTAGCTCAGTCTGTAAAAACACAGTGCTGTGTGCGTGTCTAATCCAAGGAGATCTGTGTCTTGGTTCAACTTTGATTTTATTTGAAGCACTTTATTATTGTTTGGTGTAAAAGATGGGAGATATGCAAATTAGTATTACATCTGCTGAAACGTGATGGCCCAGAGTTCCATCCCTATTGAATTGCTTGAGTAATATGAATTTGAGTGATCTTTGTTCGGATCTTGCTGATTAAGGAAATTAATGTCCCCGTAAATCGGCATTAGTCTGAAAAGACTCTACATTAAGATACTAACAGTATTAAAATTTGGATCAGCTCGACTTCTTGGATACATATTAATGGTAATGTGGATGCAGATGTGTATTTGACCTGTGCCTAGTTGATATTGAAAAGCATATACTGCTGTAAAAGGCCCAGGTTTTTTCACTTAGTGTGTCATTTTAAATGGATTTATACATTTTGTTTTAGATTTGGAAATCTAGTCTAAAATGTTTTCTGATGGAGGGTTTAGGCCCGAAACGTCAAGTTTTCCTGCTCCTATATGCTGCTTGACCTGCTGTGTTCATCCAGCCCCTTGCTTGTTATCTCGGATTCTCCAGCATCTGCAGTACCTTTTATCTCTAGTCTAAAATGTTTGTCTGTTTCTTCGGGTCTGGAAGGACTTGTTGGTCTGTAAATTTTACTCCCATATCTGATATTGGTGCCAAAACAGAGAATTGAGGCTTTGCACAGGCTCTAATTTTCAGTCAAGAAGTTGATAAAGTTTGTTTTGTGCAAAATGAGATGAATTATTTCACTTTTGAAGACAGCAGGTAAAATCAAAAATGTAAAACTGTGAAAATTACAAGACTCTGCTGATTCCTGCAAAGAAGAAACAGAGCTTAAGAATTGGATGTAAGCGCCTTAACAGGGCTAAATGAATGTTTGGCCCTGATAAAGAGATTGTCAGAAGTGTTAATCAGCTCTTCCTAGGTAACAAAACTTGCTGTGCAGTTCCATCATTTTCTTTTGTTTACTGCATAATTATTCATTTTTTTTTTCTCAAAGATTTTTTTGGTTAGAAATGTTGTTTATTTTGACTACTTCATTGTCATCTTTAGCTATCTTAACCTTATCGCAGGTTTTTAACTTTAAGATTAATGGTATGTGGATTGAACAGATGATGAATTCTTAAATTCATTGTTTAAAAAGTATTTAAACAAAAATTGTCACAGTGCACTGCATTTTCCCTCTTCCTGAAAATTCTTTAGTTTTTTTTAACCTTTTTCTGGCATCCCTGCTGTACAGTTGTTAAAGGGGTTTACTTCCAAGGCACTGCCCTTTGCCCTTTGTTTCCTTCAGCCAACAATGAGAGTTTACACCACCTTTAAAAATGGATATTTGGCACAGTTTAACATACTAAAATTAAAAGCTCAATGAGTGCCAGAGCTTTCTCTACAATATTATATGGTGTGATTTCATGTAATTGTATTATATTTTTGCCAGCATGCATGTAATTATTTTTCTTTCTGCCAAACTTTCTTATTACAAATCATTCAAACAAAACTCGGTGTAAAACAAAAAATTCCCAAGAAACCTTTTCTTTTAAAGAAGCTGCAACTGTAAGCACTGCACTACGGCTGATGAGCTTGTTAACTGGAGAGAAAGATTTCCTGCAGTAGAAAATAACCTGCTATTTGTTTTAAAATATCTCTATAAACAGAGTAGACAGTATCCTTAGTTTATGATTTATATTGAAACTGACAGCAATATTTTTAAGACATTGTAAAAACAAAATCCAAAAATGTCTATTCTGAGGGAGTTTTGTTTTAGAAATAAGTGCAGCATTATTTACCCACAACTAAGGCAATAAATCTTTATGACTCATTGCTCATTGTAGTTCAGATGGGGTCTGATCAAAGTTTTTTTTTGTACAACTGAAGAATTAATTCTTCACGTTTTGAAATTCAGCTATTTTGTTTGTGGTAATTCATGCATACAATGAAATGTTTTATTGAAACAAAATTGGTCTTATAGTGTCAGCATTGCTGGTGAGGTCAGCATTTCTGCTCATCTGTCTCTAATAGCCCTTCGCAACATTGTGCTGAGCCACTGCAGTCCGGAGGGAGGGTGGGGTGCTGGTAGATACATAATGTTAAGGGGGGAGTTCCAACATCTTGTCCCAATGACAGTGAAGGGATTCAATGTAGTTCAAGTCAGGGTGATGTGTGCCATCAGCATTTACATACTTCCTTGCTGCTCTTTGTGATGAGGTCAGGTTTTAACTGCAATTGAAAGATCCCTGACTGTTCGCTGTGGTGCATCCTTCTGATGCATATTGCTGTCATTTGATGCTAGTGGTGGAGAGTGCAAATGTTTTAAGGTGGAGGATAGGTGCTGATCAAGTGTATGGATTTGTTTTGGATGGCATTGAACATCTTGAGTATTAGCGTTTTGAAGAGTTCAAATAGTACTGAACAAAGTGCAATCGCCAGAACATTCCAATTCTGAATATTTGTCAGGGGGAAGTCATTAAAGCAGTTGAAGATGGTTGGGCCTAAGAAACTCCTGCACCAGTTCTTGGGCTGGTTTGATTGCCTGTTAAAACTACTTTGATTACTTTTTGCATCTATGTGGTAACTTTTCGTGACTTGTGTATATTGGCACCTGATTCTCTTTTGGTCCAACATCATTCCTAACTTTTCACCATTAAAAGAATTTTCCAATTTGTTGGCTTTTCCTGAAAGTGGATGAACTTGCTCTTGCCCATCATAGACTCCATCTGGCATAGTTTTGCCTTCATTTCAGTATCGCTTGTTTTAAGAAAAAAATTCTGTAAGCATTTGACCAACTGGACCTCCTAAGTTTGCCTTAACTGCAAGCTTTGATAACTGACCATTTAATCCTAAAAGTGTATGATAAAAGCTTTTGCCTCAAGTGCTTTTCTTACTCTTTATGCAGGAATTGGGAAAGCCATTCCAACTGTTCAGTCCTTCTGAATTATTGGCCAGGATGGTGGTGAGGAAGCAGGGTGAGAATGTTTTTAATGCAGTCAGGTTGATAGCACTTTTGTCAAATATACAGTGCAGGCCCCTGATTCCTACTGTAAAATGTGTGAAAATGATCAATTTCAGAAATTGTGCAGTAATTGTGACATTGCGCTGCAAGTTTTCAGCGTAACGCTGCAATGAGTTATACATAGCCTCTATGAGCAGACAGAGACAATGGAGCTTTTTTTTTCTGTATTTATTACAAAAGTCTGGGCTGCTTTTTTGTTTTTTGAAGAAAAGGGCACCTCAACTTCTCAGTGCCATAATAATAAAAAAGATCCATTGTTTCATATCTTGGGTAGTGGGGACATCATAGGAGGCTGCTCCTTGCTTGCAAATACTTCAGTGCTGCCTTCTCTTAGATATTTCTAGCCTGTTCAGCAATGGAAGTTGCTGTAACCAAACAGGCAAGGTGTTTGGAAGAATCCAATTTTGCAGTATTTTCTTTCCTTGCCTTCCCTGAGTTGGGTGACCATGAATGAAACTATTCTTGGCCTTCCCAGTAAAGGTCAGTCACAAATAAAGAATGGCTAGTTGAGTGACTTGCC
This sequence comes from Ginglymostoma cirratum, assembly GCA_024137785.1. Lineage (NCBI taxonomy): Eukaryota > Metazoa > Chordata > Chondrichthyes > Orectolobiformes > Ginglymostomatidae > Ginglymostoma > Ginglymostoma cirratum. Next base: position 3,312,204 of record JAHRHZ010000030.1, on the reverse strand, counting down.
GAGGGATTGAACGTGCAACCATCTACCCAGTACTCATGCAAGGAAGGCAGTCTTTCCATCCATGTGCTGAGTGTTCGAGCTCAAACTTGAGAGCCAAACTATGTTGTTAGTAACTATGTTTTTATTGCATAAAAAGATTTCAGAAGGCTTTTTTTGAATAGACGTATTAAATCTTTGCAGGGAGCACACAACATCTCTAGGGAATTTAAATAACGCAACCACAATGTTCAGCACTGGATGGGATGTCAATCCTAAAAACTCGAGTATTACAAATTGACAATTTTGAGGCCAGATTCAATGGTGAGACCAAAAAGGAGGGATCCATTGAACGCTTTTGTAATGAATAATCAGATATAACATTTATTTTATATGGTTTCCCTGTAAATTATGGTAGGGAAGATTTCCCAAAGTATTGTTTTCTGGCATCTGAATGGAGTAGAAAAATTTAGTTACTTTTGCAGATGGATGATGTAATAATTGGGGCAAAATTAAATTCAATTGAATGTTGGTGCTTCAGTCCTTTTGCAAACAATATTGTATGTCGTATGCTGTTTGTTTGCAACACTGTGGCCTACTGTAGTAGACTGCTGCGGTGGAGAAAATTCTATTATCCAACCTGACTATTGAGTGAAACAAAGCATCCTACTTTCTGTATTTAATCAAAATCCTTTTTTGATTTGTGACTTCAAAATATACTCTTGTAGCAACTCTGAACACTACACACTTGTCAACAAGCTTGCTGTTTCCTCCTTGTTGAAATGAATAAAACTACAAAATGGAACAACTCACTTTTTATTTTGCAGAAGAAACAATTTGGCTCCAAGTAATGGTTGTATATATGCACCAACTTCATTTGGTGTTTTGCGTAGCACCCTTCCTCCTTCCTCCTCCTCCTCCTCCCACAAGCCCCCCATCCCAATGATTTTTAGGTGCATTGGACACTATAGCTGGGATTGATTTACACATACTGTACAATAATTAAAGCTCTAAATAATGTACATTATAGTTTTTAATTTCTTTTATAAGCACTCAATTTTATTTACCTGTTTACTGTACAGCCCTGTATTGTACATAACTATTTGGAGAATAAAGTTTTGCAGTGAACTATTTTGACTTGACCTACCTTAATTTTCAACTGATATGAAGTGAATAAGAATGGATGAAGTTTGTCATGAAAAGTGCTGATTATTGCATTGTATATTGTTGAAGTTTATCTTTTAAATCAATGTACCACAGTGCTATGCAACAGAACAGCAGGAAATAAGAACAGGAAATGGTGCAAATACTCAACAGCAAAGTTCACATTAACTTGAAACCGCCTAGAAAATATACTAGTGTAATTTTGTGATGGATAGTATGGGTGCATAGCCCACAGAAATATTTAAAGGGAGCATGCACTGAAACAGTAGTCATGTGCAACTAAATTTTACACTGCTTTTCAGCACGTCTGCATCACCCCTTCCCTCTGGGGAGGAGACGGCCTAAGTGGTATTATTGCTGGACTATTCATCCTCAAACTCATTTGTGCCCTGGGCATCCAGGTTGAAATCCCATCATGGCAGAGTTTTTTTTTTTTTTTTAAAATCTCACTGGAGGAGAAGTCTACACAGATATCCTCATCCTTGATGAAGGAAAAGCCCAGCACATCAGTGCAAAAGATACAGCTGAAGCATTCACAACAAACTTCAGCTAGAAGATGATCCATCTCTGCCTCCTCTAGAAGTGACCAGCATCACAGATGCCAGTCTTCAGTCAATTTGATTTACTCCATATGATATAAAGCCTAGTTAGCCTAGTCAGGGCTAGTATAGCAGCTACTGAAAGGCAGTTCGAGAATATGTCTACAGGGTCAGTTTGGGTTGAGGTCAGGAACAAGAAAGGAGCAGTCTCTTTGGCTTTTTACAGACCACTTACCAGTTGCAGAGAAGTGAAGGAGCAGATTAGGAGGCAGATACTGGAAAGGTGCAGAAGTCACAGGGTTGTAGTCATGGTTGACTTCAACTTTCCAAATATTGATTGGAAACTTTTTTTAGTTCTAATAGTTTAGATGGAGCAGATTTTGTCCAGTGCATTCAGGAAGGATTCCTGACACAGTAAGTAGATAGACCAACAGGAGGAGAGGCCACTTTGGATTTGGTGCTTGGCAATGAACCGGGCCAAGTGTTAGACCTATTGGTAGGAGAGCATTTTGGCGGTAGTGATCATAACTCTGTTACTTTTACAGTAGTCATGGAAAAGGATAGGTACATACAGCGGGGGAAGGGTAATTATGATTCTGTTAGGCAAGAACTGGGTGAAATAAAATGGGAACAGATGCTGTCAGGGAAGAGCACTGTTGAAATGTGGAGATTGCATACTGCATGTGCTCGATATGTTTGTCCCTAGCAGGCAGGGAAGATGCGGTTGAGTGAGGGAGCCTTGGTTCTTGAGAGAGGTCGAATGACTAGTTAAGAGGAAGAAGGATGCTTATGTAAGGTTTAGGAAACAAGGAATGGAACAGCCTGTAGAGGGATACAAGTTAACCAGGAAGGAGCTGAAGAAAGGGCTTAGGAGAGCTATAAGGGGGCATGTGAAAACCTTGGCAGATAGGATCAAGGAAAACGCCAGATAAGTGAGGAACAAGAGAATGACCCCAGAGTAAGGGTAGTGCTGATCATGGCTTGTAAAGGAAATTTGTGCACGGAGCCTAAAGAAATAGGAGAGGTCCTTAATGAACACTTTGGCATTCACAACTGAGAGGGGCCTAGTTAAAGGGGAGGACAGTATGAAACAAGATGGTAGGCTAGAGGAGGTGGATGTTAGTAAGGAAGATGTACTAGGAATTTTGAGGAACTTGAAGATAGATAAGTCCCCCGGGCCTGATGGGATTTATCCAAGGATTCTATGAAGAGCGAGGGAAGAGATTGCAGGGCCTTTAGCGATGATCTCTTCATCCTCACTGTCCATGGGTATAGTGCTGGAAGATTGGAGAGTGGCAAAAGTCATTCCCTTGTTCAAAAAAGGGAATAGGGATATCCCTAGAATTTACAGGCCAGTTAGTCTTACTTCAGTGGTGGGAAAATTATTGGAAAGGGCTCTGAGAAATAAGATTTATGATCACTTGAATAGGCACAGTTTGGTTTGCGAGGGGTAGATCATGCCTCACAAATCTTATTGAATTCTTTGAAGAGGTGACCAAACATGTGGATGAAGGTGGAGCAGTGGATGTCGTATACATGGATTTAAGTAAGGTGTTTGATAAGGTTCCCCATGGTAGGGTCATGCAAAAAGTAAGGAGGCATGGGATAGGGGGAAATGTGGCAGATTGGATTCAGAATTGGCTGACCCTTAGAAGACAAAGGGTGGTAGTGGATGGAAAATATTCAAGATGGTGCTTAGTTACGAGTGATGTACCACAAAGATCTGTTCTGGGTCCTCCTCCATTTGTGATCTTTGTAAATTATTTGGATGTAGGAGTGGAAGGGTGGATTAGTAAGTTCGTGGACGATACGAAGGTAGGTTGAGTTGTGGATAGTGTGGAGGTCTGTTCTAGGTTCAAAGGACACTGATAGGATGCAGAGCTGGGCTGAGAAGTGGCAGATGGAGTTTAACCCTGAAAAGTGTGAGGTGATTCATTTTGGAAGGACAAACTTGAAAGCAGAATACAGGGTTAACGGAAAGATTCTTGGCAGTGTGGAGGAGCGGTGGGATCTTGGCGTTCATGTCCCCAGTTTCCTGAAAGCTGCCACCCAGGTGGATAGAGGTGTGTGGTGTGTTAGCTTTCATTATTAGAGGGATTGAGTTCAAGAGTCATGAAGTTATGCTCCGGCTATACCAAACCAGGGTTTTGTAACATCTGGAGTGTTGTGTCCAATTCTGGTTGCCTCATTACAAGAAAGATGTGGAAGCGTTGGAAAAGGTGCAGAGGAGATTTACCAGGATGTTGCCTGGAATGGAGGGAAGGTCTTACGAGGAAAGGTTGAGCGTGCTAGGGCTTTTCTCTTCAGAACGATGAAGGATGAGCGGTGACTTGATAGAAGTGTACAAAATGATCAGAAGTATAGATAGTGAACAGCCAGAGACTTTTTCCTAGGGTGGAGGTAGCTATAATGAGGGGACATAGTTTTAAAGTGAATGGAAGTAGATATAGGGGAGAGGTAGGTTCTTTACTCAGTGGTAGGAGTGTGGAATGCATTGTCGGAGAGGGTAGTGGAGTCGGCCTCGTTAGGGGCATTTAAGTGGCTATTAGATAGGCATATGGATGATAGTATGAGGTAGGGGTGGAGGTTAGATAGCCTTAGGTTTAGGGTAAAAGTTCAGCACAACATTGTGGGCCAAAGGGCCTGTACTGTTCTATGTTCTAAACAGTTGGAGACACTGGATACTGCAAAGGCTATGGGCACTGACAACCTTCCGGAAAGAGTACTAATGACTTGTGCTCCAAAACTTGTCTCACCCCTAACTAATCTCTTCCAGTACAGTTACATCAAGGGCATCTACTGACAATGTGGAAAATTGTCTAGGTATGTCCTAAATACAAAAAACAAGACCATTCTAAGCTCATAATTACTGCCCCTTCGGTCTGTCCTCAGTCATCAGTGAAGTAATAGGTGTGATCAACAGTGCTATCAAGCAACACCTGCTCACTGAAGCCCAGTTTTGGTACACCAGTATCACTCAGCTCCTGACCTCATTAAAGCCTTGATTGAACATAGACAAAAGAGCTAAATACTAGAGGTGAGGTGAAGTGAGAGTGACAGCTCTTGACATCAAGGCTGCATTCAACTGAGTGTGGCATCAAGGAACCCTAGCAAAACTGGCATCGATGGAGATCGGGGGCAAAATCTCCGGTGGTTGGAGTCATACCTGGCATATAGGAAAATGGTTGTAGTTCTGGAGGTCAGACAGCTTAGCTGGTGGGTATTCTTGCAGGAGTTCGTCAGGGTAGTATCCTAAGCCCAACCATCGTCATCTGCTTCATCGGCGACCTTCTCAACTTCATAAGATCAAAAGTGGGGATGTTCACTGTGCAATGTTCAGCACTATTCGTGACTCTTCTGATATTAAAGCAGTCCGTATTCGGATGCAACAAGTTCTGGATAATAGGCTTGGTCTGAGAAGTGCCTGGCCTGAATGTTACTTGCCAATGATCATCTTCAATACAAGAACAGTCTAACCACTGCTTCTTGACATTCAATGGCATTACTATTGCTGAATCCACATTATCAACATCCAGGGGTTTACCATTTACCAGAAATTCAACTGGACTTGCTATATAAATACAGTAGCTACAAGAGCAGGTCAGATGACAGGAATACTGCTGCAAAATTTCCCCAAAGCCTACCCTCATCTATTATGCGGAAGTCAGGAGTGTGATGGATTACTCCCCACTTGTCTGCATGGGTGCAGCTCCAAAAATACCTAATACTTGAATAGTCAAGAAGGTTGACACTATCCAGGACAAAACTTGCTTGATTGGTGCCAGATCCAGAAGCATCCACTCACTCCTCCGCTGTACACGCTGCTGCAACTGAACATCAATATACAAGATGCACTGAAGGAATTCACCCATGATTCTTAGTGTCTTCTAAACTCACAACCTCTTCATCTGGAAGGATAAGGGCAGTAGATACATGAGACTACCACTAGCTGCAGGTTCTTCTCCAAGCCACTCTCATTCCTTCAGTATAGCTAGATCTAAATCCTGGAATCCAGGCCCCTCCACCTCCAAACCCAAAATTATGGCTTTGCGGGTCAACCTGTTACAGGATATAGACTATAGGGGTGGTTCAAGAGGGTGGCTCATCACTATCTTCTGCAGGCAACATGGCTGGGCAATAAATGCTGGCCAGCCGGCAATAATCAAATCCCAGGAGAAAAATAAAATGTACAGAGAAAAAGATTGAATCAATGTTCTTTTTCTGATGAATAGTTATTTAACCTGAAATGATGATTCTCTCAAATTACAGGAAAAACTCAGCATGTCAGGCAGCAAACGGAAAGTTACGAAGAATGGTTCCCAGACTCAATTCTGTTTTCTCTCCACAGAGGCTGCCAGATTTGCTGAGTTTCTCCAGCGATTTCTGTTTTTCTTTCTGATCTTCAATCTGTAGTTTTTTGTCTTATATTATTTCCTTTCTTTTGCACCCCTTTTTTCCCTCTTCCCCCTCCCTGAGACCAGCTGTAGTCTGACTAGTGGCTTGTATAGATTGATTAAGACATCCCTATTTTTATAGTCTACTGCCTTTTGAAATAAAGGCCAGTGTCCCTTCTGCCTCTCCTATTACCTGCTGAGTTTGTGATTTATGCACATGGACTCCCAAAACCCTCCGCAGGTTTCTCTAGTCTTCCTTTATTTAATTAATATCCAGCTCTTCTTTTGCTGCCAAAATGCATAATCTTACCATTTCCTTGTTCCTCATTATTACTTCCCTAACCTCATTCCCTAAAAGGCACATGTATGCTTTGGCTTCTCACTTCCCTTTTATAAATATTTAAAGAACCTCTTGCTATCCATCTTGATATTACCTGCTAATTTACACTCAGTTATTTTCTTTCTTTTTTGGCTGTCAAACAACTCTCAATCTTCTGTCTTATCAAAAATATTTGCGACAATGTTTGTTTGTCTTTTTGTTTTGATGCTATCCTCAACTTCACTGGTTAAGCGCTGTTGGCTTATTCCCTTTCTATTATCTTCCTCATGGGAATATTATCTTTTCAGTGAGTCATGAACTTTTTTAAAATGCCTGCTATTATTCCTCAACCATGTTTTTTGCTGCTAAACTCCTTTTCTAATCCCCTGCAGCTAACTCTGTCCTCATTCTTTTGTAATTACCCTTATTTAAGTGTAGCATAGTTGTTTCTGAGCAAAGTTTCATGTTACAGTCATTGTTCCCTAGGGAATCTTTTTACTTTGAGATCATTTGTTGGATCTGGTAATCAGTAATGAGACCGGTTCAAAATAGCCTGATTCCCTGGTTAGATACAGGATGTATCATTTGGAACTGTATAAAAAGTTGATTAAGCCATAGCTAGAATAATGTGTACATGCTGTGGTTGGATTGCTTGCTGGGCTGGTTTGTTAGTTCGCAGATATTTCATTACCCTGCTGGGTAACATAATCAGTGCAGCCTCTGATGAAGCACTGTTGTGTTTTCCCGCCTGGTAGTTAAACTCTGGGGTCTGTTGGATTTGATTATCTCATTTCCGGTTTTCCTTTGCAGTGGTGTGTGTATATATAGGATCTAGTTCTATGTGTTTGTTGATGGTCTTCTTGGTGGAGAGCCAGGCCTCTAGGAATTCCCATGCTTGTCTCTGTTTGGCCTGACCTAGGATCCTGGTGTTCTGCCAATCAAACTGGTGGTTCTCCTTATCCGTGTGAATGGAGATGAGTGAGTATTGGTCGTGTCTTTTTGTTGCTAGTTGGTGGTCATGTACCCTTTGGACAGACAGGAAGAAAATTGGCCACAAGGGCACATGAACACCTACTAGCAGCAAAAAGACACAACCACTACTCACTCATCTTCATTCACACGGATAAGGAGAACCACCAGTTTGATTGGCA